>JBCNJP010012146.1:0-14286 GCA_039602395.1 Deinandra increscens subsp. villosa
CGGATTGAAGGCGCCGGTTTGAAATCTGCTACTTTATAAATCGAAGACCTCTTCTCAATTTCCATTCACCGATTCACAATCCTAAACGATTCAAGGTATATCTGCTCCTCCTTTGTTCTATTTCTAATTTTTGTTCCATGTTCTAATTTTGTTTACATTTTTTTAATTATGCTGTTCAAACACCGAAGATTGCAAGGAACTAATTCTGCTGTTCTTATTTTGGAACTCCTGTTTGAGGTAAACAATTACTTTGCTAATGCTTTTTCTTATTTTGGAACTCCTGTTCTTAAGGATACGACCACTGTGTTTATGATTCTGCTGTTCTAACCAAACATTGTTCATTAAGAATAACCAAACATTGTTCAGCTGATATTCCATTCCTTTTTTTGGAACTAAGATACAAAAAGGAACTAAGATACCAGTTGGCACGAATGTGTATTTGAATGTTGCTGTTATTACATCTCCTCTATTTGAATGTTGATGCTGTAATATCCTTGCTTTTGTCCTAAAAAAACCATTTGGCAGCTACTGTTTCTATCTTAACTATTTAGCTTCTATGTGACAATCACAAATCAGCAACAGCGAGGTGTTTTTTTAACCTTATTTGTGTTTTTTAGACCATGAAGGACTTACTCATTGTCACTTAAACTGAATATGATTGTCACTTGGAATAATATTTTCTAGATGTTTAATTCAATAAGAGATGGGACTTGCTAATGTAAAACTAATTTTCAAGAAGAAACACTGCTAAAATTATGTTACTGATTTGGATCTAAAGTATCACAAAATGAAAGGGTCGGGTAACTGGTTTGGATCTAAAGGATTACAAAATGAAAGGTTAATAATCTAAAAAGTAATCCACAAAAGCTTTGATGCTTTGGCTGCAGTTGGTATTTTTCTTTTAGTAATTTGTAGGTTCAGTTGGCATTTTTGCTTTGACCCCTGTGTATTCTTTGACATCAGAAAAAAGCTTTGATGCTTTGGCTGCATCCTCTTTCATATTATAGCTTAAAAAAGGACCTTTAATTTGATTTAAAAAAAGCATGTACATGAGTTTTAAGATCCTTTTATTTGATTTAATCTCTTTACAAATCTTACAGAAACTTTAGTTTTGAAACTAGAGCTTTAAAAGGACCATTAATTTGATTTTAGAAAAGGCATGAACATGAGTTTTAAGATCCTTTTATTCGAAATCACATAATTATCTCATAATGAAAGTCAATAAAAGTCAACGGAGAGAGGGTTTGACCTGATCTTTGGACCGGGTGTCACATTTAGGAATGAAAGGAAAGCTATGACAATAACAGTTGAGAGGTGGCACAAGAGGTTGGGTCATACGTCTGAAGGGAAGCTCACTAAAGTTGGATTTCTTTAAGACACTTCCTTTAATTTTAAAGACCAAGTTTGTGATTCGTGTTCAAGGGCCAAACATACCAGGTTACCTTTCCCTGTTAGTTCCATTAAAACTAAGGAATGTTTTGAATTAGTACACTGTGATATTTGGGGAAGATATCGTGTACCTTCGTTTACAGGGGCCAATTATTTTTTGACTATTGTTGATGACTTTAGTAGGCCCGTCTGGGTTTTCCTTGTTAAACACAAAAGCGATGCAAGTAAATGCTTAATTGATTTTCACAAGATGATTGAAACACAGTTTGACAAAAAAATCAAGAGGATAAGGTGTGATAATGGTGGTGAATTCACCTCTAACCTTATGAACGAATTTTATAAAAAACAAGGAATAATTCTAGAAACTACGTGTCCTCACACACCCCAGCAAAACGGGGTGGTGGAACGAAAACATAGACATTTGCTTGAAACAGCTCGTGCTCTAAGATTTGAAGCAAAGTTGCCAAATTTTTTTGGGGGAGAGTGCATCCTTACGGCCGCCTACATCCTCAATCGATTGCCATCCAAAATCCTTGGTAATAAAACTCCCTTTGAGTTGTTGTTCAATCAAAAACCCGATTATGATCACATGAGAGTTTTTGGCTGTCTAACATATTTTAGAAGCAATGAAACAAAGGGGGATAAATTTGAAGTGAGGGGGAGACCCGGGGTGTTTTTGGGTTATCCTCCAGGAATAAAAGGGTATAAGATATATGACGTAGAAAGTAAAAAAATCATTGTGTCAAGAGACACAAAGTTTCACGAGGGTAACTTTCCTTTCGCTCATATCCCATGTAGCAATAATGAACCTGATGAATTTGATTTTCCTAATGGGTCAATTTATTTGGATGATAACCAAGAAAATATTAATATAATTGAAGACACCCAAGATGATCAACTGGTGCAAAACGAGTTCGAAAAAAACCGACCATCACAGAGCCCACCAAACAATATTGAAGATGTAGTCCAAGAACCCACCAACTCGATTCAAGAAAACCAAGAGCAAATTAATGAACCTACTACAGCAAGGCCACAAAGGAACCGTGCACAACCAAAACACTTAAACGATTTCTTTGTCAAGCTACCCCCATCGGTCGATCATTCGCAACCCGTATCCAGTCAAGAGGTCTCAACGGTATACCCCATTACTAATTACATCTCTTATGATAAATTTTCGAGCTCTCATAAAATATTTCTAGCAGCCATCAACTCAAATGATGAGCCAAAATGTTTTAAACAAGCTATGCAGGATAAGAGATGGGTTGATGCCATGAAGAAGGAAATATAAAGCTCTTGAACAAAACAAGACATGGACACTTGAAACATTACCCGAAGGAAAGCGTGCAATTGATTCAAAGTGGGTGTATAAGATAAAATACAAGCCGAATGGAGAAGTTGAGAGGTTTAAGGCGAGACTCGTAGCAAAGGGGTTTACACAAACTGAAGGGGTAGATTTCCATGATACCTTTGCTCCAGTGGCAAAACTTGTCATAGTCAGAACTCTATTAGCAGTTGCCACCAAGAAAAACTGGATAGTACAACAACTTGACGTCAACAACGCATTCCTGCACGGAGACTTGGACGAGGAAGTCTATATGAAAATACCTCAAGGTTTCTCTCAACAAAATGAGACTAGGGTATGTCGTCTCCGAAAGTTTTTATACGGCCTAAAGCAAGCGTCACGTAACTGGTACCAAAAGTTCACAACTGTCCTACTTGGTCTCGGTTTTAATCACTCCAAGTCTGACCACTCACTCTTCATATATAAACATGATGATACTTTCATCTCCATACTTGTCTATGTCGATGATGTTATTATCGTGGGAAACGACTCAAAAAAATCCAATTGATAAAGAGGTGTTTGGATGAAAAGTTTAGCATTAAGGACCTTGGAGTGTTAAAATACTTTCTTGGCATCGAGGTAGCAAAGATACGCGATGGTCTAGTTCTTAGTCAAAGGAAGTATACTCTTGACATTTTGAAAGATAGTGGGATGGAAGGATGTCGTCCCAGTCCATTCCCTTTCGAACCAAATCTAAAACTTGATATGGATGAAAAGGAGCCCAAGGTTGATGCTAGTCAATATCGTCGTTTGATAGGACGATTATTGTATTTACAAGTCACTCGACCAGATATAGCATATTCAGTCAATATCTTGAGCCAGTTTGTCACGGACCCGAGACAAAACCATTTAAATGCCATCACCAGGGTGTTACGCTATCTCAAGGCTACCCCTGGTCAAGGAATACTCATGCCGCGAAACGGAGGTAGTGAGCTCGTTGCATACCCTGATTCTGACTGGTTAGGTTGTCCGTTTACTAGACGATCAAGAACAGGATACTTGTTACTTTTAGGAGGTGCTCCGGTTTATTGAAAAACTAAGAAGCAGTCTGTGGTTTCTCGTTCCTCGGTCGAAGCTGAGTACCGGGCTATGGCTGTTACCGTTAGTGAGGTAATTTGGATGCGCTGGTTACTAAAAGAATTAGGAGTAACTCAAACTGGAGCTACACCCCTTTTCTGTGATAACCAAGCCGCTCGTCACATAGCTAATAACCCCGTCTTTCACGAGCGCACCAAACATGTTGAGATGGATTGTTACTTCGTTCGTGAAAGATTTGAGTCTCAAGAAATACAACCATGAAAGTCGACACTAAGTTCCAAATAGCGGACTTGTTCACGAAAGGGCTTGGAGCTCAACATTTACGTTCCCTACTTGACAAGCTGGACATTTGTAACCTGCATGCTCCATCTTGAGGGGGAGTAATGAATATTGGTGGTCAAATACAATTATCTCCTTCCATATATACATTCCAAAATCATCTCTTTTTTCTAGCCTATTAATTCTCTTAAATTGGGTATATTTTTTCCAAAACAAGAAAAAGGAAACTATATGTATGATCTTTCGTTTTCTGCTTGGTGTGAATGAAAATTTAACAACTTTGATGTGTATGATTTTCTAGAGATTTTAGGTCGTATTCTCAATAGTTTAAACGTTTTGATTGTTATCCAAACTTTTTTTTTATTTTCATTTCCTTTACATTATGGTATATAAATGCAACTATTTTATATACCTGGTTATTCTAGTGGCAACGCCCCTTAGATCAATAAATAACAACACTTGCAATCCCATTCTCATTACCGCATTTCTCAATGTTAATCTCATTCCATATTGATTTCTTTTTCCTTGAGCAAAATCCATTGAACTATTATACCAACTTGTTCAAAATTTCAACTTATGACCATTATCTCATATCATTATTTTTGTAGAGAACACATTAAAATCAACAATTTCATAGCAAGATCATGATGGAACAGATTTAGTATGGGAAATTATATATGGAGAAAGTTATTTACGGCTATCAATACCTGTTAATTTGGAAAATATTATTATTTACTCGTATTAGTTGGTATCAAGGATTGGGTTCTATAGAAAACCAATATTTTGCAAAAAATCAAGAAAAAAAAATTATTATTTTTTAAACTTTTTTTATATATTTTTATCATGATTTTAAGAATACTGGAAAAAGAAAAAAGTTTAAAAACATTTTCGAGTTTTTTTAAAAAATAAAATAAAATTTGAATTTTAGCTTGAATTAATAAGGGTTTGGCTATAGACACCCCCTTTTTACTAAATAAACCCAATCCTCACGATCGTTTCTGTTAAAACGATCGTTTTGGGATCGTTTCGTACAAAACGTCGTTCAAAAAAGGGGGACCCCCTGAATTTTAAGGTTTCGTCGTCGCGACACGTCATCCCGTTTAGATCGTTTTGGGATCGTTTCATCTAAAACGGCCGTTTTGGGTGAAACGACCGTATAAAAATGGTGTTTTTAGCAAAAAAGAGGGGTTTCTATATAACCACTCATTAATAATGCACTATGCAACAATAATATAAAATTGGTTTATGAATGTCAATTCTTTGTTATCCCAGCGTTGTTTAATTAAAGATGTTAAATGTTTAAGCTATTTATGTGTCAAAAATTAGAGGAAAATGGTGGGGATTAATTTGGGAGGATTAGTTATATATGTTCAAAATGTAATATGTAAGTTCCTTTCTTTTATTGTTTTGGTTGCCTGTCCTTGACTTCTTGTTAGGCCAGGGCGGATATTGTTAATGAAAGCGGTGTTAAAAAATAGCGCCAATGACTTGCATCTGTTTATTTTTTAAAATGTTTATTTTTTAAATGTAGGGAGCAAAATGCAATAGCGGCAAACCTGGAGCACCATCCGTGTAATCAAAATAAATTATTATTAATTCCACCTAGCTTCATTTAAACCCTAGCAAGCTAGCCTATTTATATGATGTTTATCATATCCTTCTCTCCTCCGTCCGTCCACCATCCAATTTTTTTTTTTTTTGATCAGCAAGATATATTAGAAAAAACGGGAAGGAAACGGGACTAGCAAGAAGCTAGCCCGAGACCCCCAACAAATTACACCATGACGAAGTTCCTCCAATCGATCGACTTTCTACACCTAGTATTACACCAAAGTCTACTCCAACTTTTAACATTACAAATCATTTTACTTATAGACGGCACCTTATCTTGGAAAATGGCTTCATTCCTAGCAACCCAGTCCACCATCCAATTGATCCAGCAAACTTGTTCGCGCTTCATTTTCATTAATAGGTACGGTGGTTTTAGAGATGAGGGCATCAACTATGCGCTTGATCACTCAATTGATCGCTCGACCATCTGTTGCTACTGTAAGTGATTTGTGTTTAATTAATCAAGTTCATATATTATTTGTCAATGAATATATATCCGGTTGAAACCTAAAAACCCGACCATGTATCATGATGTATTATGGTTTCTGATCGGTTTTATTCGGTTCGGTTCGATTTGATTTTTTGTTTTTGACGTGCAACCCAACCTCCGATGATGACCGAATATACGTTTTTGTTTCAGACAACCACATTAAAGAGGAGCGGGGCGTGGAGGATGGCAAGTAGTAGTACCGGCGGCATACATGATAATGAAGTTCAACGGGTGATTGGAAAACGAGAGATGACTGTGACTCGTGAGGCAAGTGTTCGATTGAAAGATTTTACAGATTCTGAGTTGGAAACTCTAGTTCCTTGGATGCAACAACAATTAAACGAGTATGTTACTAAAGAACACCACTGCCCCTTTTTTGCACGAAAAAGAGACCCCCGCATAAAAGTTGATGTTCAATGGTCAGTGAAATCTATGAATGGACAAGAAGATGAGGGGGTCTCTGTAATCCGCTGCACTAATGTTGTTAGTTATGTTATGAAGCAGGTTTCTAAATAAATAAATTATAAGCAAGCAGCTCTTTACTTTCTATCGATTATCCACCCCATATATATTGCAAAGTTATTGTAAAAACATTATATATATAGTCCGTCTTTCTTTACTTAATTATTCACGTGTTCGTATCAGTTAGCTTCGACGTTGCAGCCGAAACACGAGGCAGGCAAACAGGGATGAGATCGGCATTGTATTGATACCGACTCACTTTATACTTCACAACTACATACATAAAAAAAAATCTTGGTTAAATTTTTAATGCGGTGAAAAACGAACCTAACGGACCTTTTGATTATGTAAAAAAAGGAATCTAATGAACCTATAGTATAGTGACACAAGGTAGACAGCAAATAGGGTGATATTGGCATAGTATTGATACCGTTCCGATACTGTAATCGAGAAGTGATCAGTACTAAATAGCAATGCGTTCAGGGAGTACCTATATTTGATTCACCTAAAGTCTGAACACAGCGCCAATCATAACCGTTTAACCTGCATAAAATTTTATTAAACATTAAGGTAAAAATAAATGACCAAATTTCACCGCATCCGGAATGATTGCTTCATTGTTGATAATTCTACTAGTAAAAATAATAAATGTTGGAATAACAATAAAAACCTAGAAAAAGAATCAGAATCTATTAAATTATTTTGATTATTAAATAAACAGAATGCAGTTTGATTATCTACACTGATTATTTAATACCACATTCAGTTTTAAAAGCATGTTGATAAAGAATGTGCATTACCTTTATAGTGTTATCATAGCTACAAGAAAATAGAACATCAACCGTCGGATGCCATAGGACCATTTTAACATCTTGTGTATGTCCTTGTAGCATAGCAACACAATCAAACTCGTTCCCTGGCAAAACTTCCCATATCCAAACACTTTTATCTCTGCTACAAGTGGCAAGTAGGGAACCAGATGCATTCCATGATACACTTTTAACTTCATTTTCATGACCCTGTACATGTGACGCTTAATTTAAATGACTGCAAGATATAGGTTGCAAATTTAAGCCTCGCAATATTATAAGTTTTAATCATACATTACACTTTAACATTAATTGTTTATAAAAGGCCAAGAAAAGGACAAAATTGTCCAAGGGTTGGCCTGACCCGACTCGTTTTGACCATTAACCAATCCTCCTACCTGCCCGTTTTTCCACCTCTACTACAATACCTCTCTTATTAAGCGATGAAAATTGCAAAAGGATGTGACCGAATAACGTAAAAGAAAATCATAAATCAACAAATACCTCTAAGGTGGATACACATTCAAATTCATTCCCATTTTGCTCCAGAATAGCAGTGGTGGCATCGAAAGTAACAGTCGCCAATTTTTCACCAGATGATGACCAGGCACATGATCTAACTGTCCGAGTATGAATCTCTTCTAATACTTCCTGAAGCGAGCATGGCAGGAATTCCGGCGGTGCCGGTGGCCGGATTCCAAGCGAGACCCCATACCTTATCCGTGTGACCTTCTAGTCTTTGAACTTCGGTAAGTTGCAATCCTTCATCTTCGAAAAAACTCATAAAATCGACGCCGGAAAACGGTGCTTCAGTTGACGGGTGGTGAACGGAAGTGTGATCTGGAGGCGAGGATCGTTGATCGGTGGTCGGCGCGTGGGTTTTTGGTATTTAAAGCTTTAGTTAAACACGCGACAGTTTCTAATTTTTGGGGTTTTCTATTTAGTTTCTTATATGTAGGGACCAAATTGCAATAGTGGCAAACTTGGAGGACCATCCTTGTAATCGAATCAAAATAAATAAATTATTCCACCTAACTTGTTTTAAACCCTAGCACAAACAGCTATATATTTGGATATTTATATAACATATCCTCCTCTCTTCCGTCCACCATCCACCAATCCGGTAAACTTGTTCGCGCCGTCGCTGGTTGTAGAGATGAGGGCATCAATTATGCGGTTGATCAGTAAATTAATCGTTCGACCATCTGCTGCTAGTGTAAGTTATTTGTGTTTAATTAATTTGTTCTGCTTGGAAGAATTATTATTTATATAATAATACATTGAAAACTAAGATCGATATATATAGATTCTTAATTTGTTTGGGAGTGATCGAATAGCGATAGACATGGATCGGAGAAGAAACCCGACCATGCATCATGATGTACTATGATTTCTGTTCGGTTTGATTTTTGTTTTGTTTTTGACGTGCAACCCAACCTTACCTCCGATACGTTCGTTTTTGTTTCAGACAACCACATTAAAGAGGAGCGGGGGGGCGAGGATGGCAAGTAGTAGCATACATGATAATGAAGTACAAGGGGTGATTGGAAAACGAGAGATGACGGTGACACGTGAGGCGAGTGTTCGATTGAAAGATTTTACAGATTCTGAGTCAAAAACTCTAGTTCCTTGGATGCAACAACAATTAAACGAGTATGTTACTAAAGAACACCACTACCCCTTTTTTGCACCAAATAGAGACCCCCGCATAAAAGTTGATGTTCAAAAGGCAGTGAAATCTATGAATGCAGAAGAAGACGAGGGGGTCTCTATAATCCGCTGCACTAATGTTGTTACTTTTGTTATGAAGCAGGTTTCTGAGTAAATTATAATTAGTTAGTTAGTTAATCGTCACATTCCTTTCTAGTTTGGGACAGTTAATACTTTTATAGTGAAAATCTCGTTTAATTTAATGATTTGGGATGAGTTAAATTCCCTCCATCCATCCATCCATCTCTTTTTTTTTTTTTTTTTCTTTAACGATCAACAAACAAAGCACTCTGAACAGATTTAATATGTATGTACGTACGTATGGGGATTGTAGAGATATATAGATGATCAGGGACATCAACATCAATCCGCTCGATGGTCACTCTCAATTGATTGGTCGACCATGTGCTGCTAGTACTGTAAGTGATTGATCATCATCGCGCGATCAATATATTGTCGTGCGTTTGTGTTAGTTTTATAATAATTTGTTCTCAAGTAATTAATGTCAGAAAATAAAGATATCTTGATGAAAAAGATTAAGGATTAGCATTCCATCATTTCCAAATTTATGGTTCTAGCTTGACCACTTATTATTTTACCGTTGCTACATTTTAGGGTGTCCAGCTCTCTGTTTTTCCTTTTTAAAGATGTTGGTATCTCCTATTTATTTGAGCCTTTCTTCTCATATGTAGACAAGAGAAAAAGAATTCAATACATTTTCAATATTTCAATTCAAAACATGGCATCAGAGCATGTGTTTGATCTTTGAATCAACTTGTTCAAATACTATTTTTTTTTCTCTGCCACTATGTCCGGAGAAACCAGCAAAAGTAGTGATCTTGCACTACAAATTACAAATCTTCTTAAAACCATCCTTAACACCCAAAATCAAACCCATAAACAAAATCTATCAGAAAGAGATGGCCTCCGATGTGATCCGTTGCCCTCCGCTGAGGGCACTTATACTGCCGTTCGGAAAGAGATGGCACATCAAGAGGGTCGTGTTTTTCTGTCAAAGGGCCGTATCGACGGTCAGAAAAGCTCAAACATTGGGACGTCGTTCCAGGTTCATAAAAATAAGTTGAAGTGCGATCATTGTGGTATGTCAAGACATACAAAAAACCAATGTTTCAGACTCGTCGGCTACCCGGAATGGTTTACCAACAGTCACAAAAAGGGAAACAAGGAAGAGGGAAAGGTTGCTACCGCTATCAGAAACTTTGAGGCTACCGGGATCGGTGAAGACCGATGTAATTTTGAAGAAACGAGCGGCGGTTCCGAAGGTATGGTTGCTGCCGACCCAGAGGAAGATGGTGGTCTAGGGTACAGCTTGGATGGAGGTAATGGGTTTGAGAATACATTCTCAAGCCCTTCTCTTCTTAATAATAATTATTTCCCCCCTTATGATTTAAATATGTTTAAAACTAACAAAGTATATTACGATACTTGTCAAAACTCATTTAAAAGTCTTGAAAATAATCAAAAGCAAACCCCTCAACATTCTGTTTATGGAAAAAATTTTGAAAAAAATGAAAACTATGATTTTAAAATTAATAAAAAGGTCACAGGAGGGTCTAGATCTAAGCAAATGTCCACTGATTATTATGGACAAGTAAATATGGCTAAAAATTATGAAAATTTAGATAAATCATGGATATTTGATTGTGGTGCTACCGACACCATGACTTTTGAACTATCGGACATGATTACGAGATCTAAACCAAAAATTAATCACATCAAAACCGCTAATGGCGAGACTATTCCTGTAAAGGGAGGAGGAACTATTGAAATCTCGCCAACTTTAAAACTTTCAAATTGTTTGTATGTCCCATCCTTGTCACATAAATTGTTATCTATAAGTCATGTGACAAAGGAATTAAATTGCTCGGTATTGATGCATCCTACCTTTTGTATCCTACAAGACATAAGGACGGGAGCGATTATTGGGCGTGGCACTGAACGCCACGGATTGTATTATGTGGAAGAAGTGACTCAACATGGTACTGTGATGCTGGCTCACGGGACTACAAATAGGGAAGCTTGGCTATGGCATAGAAGATTGGGACACCCTTCTAGTGGTTATTTACATCTTTTATTTCCTACACTTTTTCCTTCAAATAAACCAATAAATTGTGAGACTTGCGTTTTGGCTAAAAGTCATAAACATACGTACAAACCAAATCACACGAGGGTTGATTTGCCCTTTTCTCTTATTCATTCGGATGTTTGGGGTCCGGCCGAAGTTGTTGGGGGACAAAAATTTCGTTTCTTTGTTCTTTTTATTGACGATTGCACTCGTATGACGTGGATTTATTTTTTAAAACACAAATCTGAAGTTTTTGAAAAATTTACTTTGTTTTATACCATGATACAAACCCAATTTAAAACCAACATCCAAATTTTACGATCCGATAATGGGGGCGAGTTTATGAATAACCAAATGAAACAATTTTGTCAAGAAAAAGGAATCATTCACCAAACGACTTGCTCCCACACCCCCGAACAAAATGGCGTTGCCGAACGGAAAAACCGCATTCTATTGGAAATAACCCGGGCTCTTCTAATTGAGTCACGGGTGCCTAAGTCCTTCTGGCCCGAAGCTCTTGCCACTGCCACATATCTGATCAATCGGTTGCCAACTAAAGCTCTTGACCTGAAAACTCCCCTCCAAACTTTATCCGCCTTCACCAAACTTCCACCTGCTCTTACTCTTAAACCACGAATATTTGGTTGCTCCGTATTTGTCCACATACCCAAAATTGATCGAACCAAACTTGACCCATGTGCAGAGAAGTGTGTGTTTGTGGGATATGGTGTCAACCAAAAAGGATACCGGTGCTATAGCCCGAAAAGGCGTCACATGTACACTACTATGAACTGTGACTTCCTTGAAACCGAATTCTACTACACCTCCCAACACAGTGATCAGGGAGAGAAAGACTATAATGACTCCCTGAGTTGGTTGAGATGGGTCCCTTCCGCAGAAGAAGTCAACCACAGTACCGTTGAAGAGTCACCCGCTTCCAGCCAATCAGTTGGGCCGACCAGTGTTATTAACCAAAATTCTCCTAACCTGGTGCCTGAGGTAAGTAATTCTCAGACACACGAGGACGTACAAAATACTGAATCTCATGAGAATCAGAATAATGATTTTTTTGTTAACCATGAGATAGAAACAGAAGAGGCAGTGCAGGACGAGCCAATACAAGAAGAATCAAACGAGAGATATGTTTTACCACCAAGAGCAAATAGAGGGGTCCCACCAAAACGATACACTCCAGAAAAGCAGACGAGGTCCTCTAGGTATCCAATGGCCAACGTTGCCGAAGGAAACCTAACAAATGAAGCTAAGGCTTTTGCATCCTCCTTATATGACGAACAAGTTCCAAACTCTGTTGAACAAGCCATGGAGTCACAAAACTGGAAAAATGCGATGGAAACAGAGATGGAAGCGTTAATGAAGAGTGGTACATGGGAAAGATGTACCCTTCCACCAGGAAAGAAACCAGTGGGATGTCGTTGGGTCTTCACAATTAAACACAAACCTGATGGAACAATCGAAAGATATAAAGCACGTTTAGTGGCTAAAGGCTATACTCAAACATACGGAATTGACTACTCAGAGACATTCTCTCCGGTCGCTAAGATTGACACAATTAGAGTACTTTTCTCAATTGCTGCAAATGAAGGTTGGCCTCTACACCAATTCGATGTTAAGAATGCCTTCCTACATGGAGAATTAAAAGAAGAGGTTTATATGGTCCCCCCTCCTGGATTCAATAAAGACTTTAAGACAAAGGAAGTATGCCGTTTGAAGAAATCTCTATACGGGCTTAAGCAATCTCCTCGGGCATGGTTTGGAAAATTTACTCTAGCAATGAAAAGAAATGGTTTCAAACAAAGCAACTCTGATCACACATTGTTTCTTAAACGAAGAGGTAAACTTGTGACTTGTTTGATTATATATGTTGATGACATGATCATTACAGGTAATGATGAAGAAGAAATGAAAAGGTTAAAGGCAAGGCTGTTCACAGAATTCGAAATGAAGGACTTGGGTAGACTTAAGTACTTTCTCGGAATTGAAGTACTTAGGTCTAAACAAGGGATCTTTATATGTCAAAAGAAATATGTTCTTGATCTTCTAGCAGAGACAGGAATGGTCGATTGCAAGCCTGCCGAAACTCCCATGATGGTTAACCATAAACTTTATATGGAAGAAGGAGCAGAATTGGCAGATAAAGAAAGATACCAACGTTTGGTAGGCAAACTAATATATCTCGCGCATACTCGCCCAGACATTGCCTATGCAGTTGGGGTGGTTAGCCAATTTATGCACCAGCCTCAAGTTGCTCACATGGAAGCGGTGTATAGGATTCTAAGATATCTTAAAAGAACACCAGGATATGGGGTTCTCTTTACACCAAACAAACATCTTAGAATTCAAGCATACACGGATGCAGACTGGGCGGGAGATAAAGGGAACCGAAGATCAACTTCTGGATACTTCACTTTGGTAGGTGGAAACCTGGTCACATGGAGAAGCAAAAAACAAAAAGTGGTAGCATTATCTAGTGCCGAAGCAGAATTTCGTGGAATCGCACGAGGCCTGGCAGAGGTACTATGGATACGCAAACTACTTACTGAGATTGGAGTTCCTCAAACCGAAGCAAGTAGAATTATGTGTGATAACGAAGCTGCAATTCAAATTTCAGAGAACCCTGTTCAACACGATCGTACAAAACATGTGGAGGTTGATAGGCACTTCATTAAAGAAAAACTTGAAGCCGGGATTATAGAGCTACCATTTGTTCCGTCAAAAGATCAACTAGCAGATATACTAACAAAAGCTGTCAACGGGACAAGTTTCAATCATTGTCTTGACAAGTTGAGCATTGGAGATCCTACTACTCAACTTGAGGGGGAGTGTCAGAAAATAAAGATATCTTGATGAAAAAGATTAAGGATTAGCATTCCATCATTTCCAAATTTATGGTTCTAGCTTGACCACTTATTATTTTACCGTTGCTACATTTTAGGGTGTCCAGCTCTCTGTTTTTCCTTTTTAGAGATGTTGGTATCTCCTATTTATTTGAGCCTTTCTTCTCATATGTAGACAAGAGAAAAAGAATTCAATACATTTTCAATATTTCAAT
>JBCNJP010012147.1:0-14286 GCA_039602395.1 Deinandra increscens subsp. villosa
TAGTGAGAGTGATGGTGGTGTAAGTGTGTAAGTTGATTGGTATGGTGGAAAAGGTGGTGTTTGATGTGCATGGAGGGTGGGGCCGACTAGGTGGCGGTGGTGGTGGTGGTGACCGAGGGTGGTGGTCGGTGGTTATCAATGGTGGCGGTGGGTGGTTGCATGCAACATGCAAAGGTGACGGGTCCGGATAAAAGAAAACAAAACGATTTCGATTCGGTTTTCATCGAGATCAAATGCGATTAACGAGTGAAAATATTCGGTGAGTTTTGATTATGAAATTTTGACATGAGTGATGATTGGTGATAAAGTCTAGATAAAAATATTTCATTTTTATTAAAAACATTAGATGACACGTTAAATAAATATTTTACGAAAATGATTTAAATATTGGACGTTATGGTTAATATTTTCTATGAGTTGCATTTATAACAATATTAGGCGTCCAAGTTGACTGGTTCGTACATATTTAAATACTACGAAGGTGACGGGAATAATAAATAAATAAATAATTATTTTTATTTTTCTTATTATTGAAATTCCACCGATGATAATTATTTTATTTCATAATTTAAGGTGGATGATTATCGTTTCTATCGCGGGGTCACGTCAAGACTAAAATAAGGTTAGCATAATACGTTATCTAAGCTAAATAACCTAGATTAGATGCACAATTAACAGATAAACATGGAGTTTAACGTAATCACTGACTTGGGAAATTCACGGGTTGTCACAAGAACATTTTAGACCCATCTTAGAATTGTTAAAGAAAGATAAGAAGTACATCTGGGATGATAAAACTGAAATTGCTTTCTAGTTGTTGAAGCAAAAAATTTGCAATGCCCCAATCCTATCCTTACCAAATGGAATCGACGATTTCGTTTTACACTATGATGCTTCGCATCAAGGCTTGGGTTGCGTACTGATGCAGCGTGAGAAAGTCATCGCTTACGCCTCTCGACAATTGAAGATTCACGTGAAGAATTATACGACTTGCGACTTAGAACTTGGAGTCTTCGTTTCTGCCCTCAAAATCTGGAGGCACTATCTCTATGGGACTCGGTGCGTTATATTCACCGATCACAAGAGCCTCCAACACATCTTTAACCAGAAAGAGCTAAACATGAGACAACGACGATGGTTTGAACTGCTTAACGATTACAAATATGAGATTCGTTATCACCCGGGCAAAGCTAACGTTGTAGCTGATGCTTTGAGCGGGAAGGAACATGCTAAACCGCGTCGTGTTCGAGCACTAAGTATGATCATACGCTCGAATCTCACGCAACAAGTGCGTGACGCTCAAATCTAAGCTCTTAAACCAGAGAATCTGGAAAACGAATGCCTGCGTGGCATGGCGAAACAACTGAATGAAAACCTAATGGAACCATGAAGTTTATGGATAGACTATGGGTACCTAGCTTTGAAGGTTTGAGAAAACTAGTGTTTGATGAAGCCCATAATTCCAGATATTTCATCCAACCAGGATCGGACAAAATGTATCACAGTCTGCGAAATCAATTCTGGTGACCCAACATGAAAGCTGAGGTGGCTACCTACGTCGGTAAATGCTTGACATGTTCAAAGGTCAAAGCCGAATACCAGAAGACGTCCGGACTATTGACACAACCGATCATTCCGCAATGGAAATGGGAAGAAATGTCTGTGGACTTCATTAGAAAGCTTCCTAGAGCTAGATCTGGTTGTGATGCTATTTGGGTAATAGTGGATCGATTGACGAAATCCGCTCACTTCCTACTGATTAAAGAAACCGAAGTATCGAAAGACGGACTAAGATTTACATGAAAGAAGTCGTCTCTCGTCCCGGTGTACCTATATCTATCATATCCGATCGTGATAGCCGTTTCACCGCAAACTTCTGAAGATCCCTCCAGAAATCGATTAGTACTCGCCTTGACATGAGTACCGCGTACCATCCATAAATTGACGGACAAAGCGAACGAACGATCCAAATGCTTGAGGATATGCTACAAGCATGTGTGATCGATTTCGGACTCAATTGGGATGAACATCTCCCACTTCCCGAATTCTCTTATAATAACAGTTACCACACTAGCAACCAAGCCGCTCCGTTCGAAGCACTTTATGGAAGAAAGTGCAGATCTCCGCTTTGCTAGACTGAGATCGGTGACAGCTCAACTAACTGGTCCCGAGATGATCTTTGAAACGACTGAGAAAGTGTTTCAAGTCCGAAACTGACTGAAGGCTGCCAGGGATAGACAAAAGAGCTACGCCGACAATCGTCGCAAACTCGTATTCTTTAAAAAGGGTGATCGTGTCATGTTAAAAGTGTCACCTTGGAAAGGTGTCATCCGATTCGGCAAACGAGGAACGCTTAACCCTCATTACATTGGTCCATTTGAAATCTCTGAGACAATCGGACCAGTAGCTTACTGTCTACGCCTACCCGTAGAGCTAACCAGTGTGCATGATGTCTTTTACGTTAGAAATCTTAAGAAATGCTTGTCTGATTAAACGCTTGTCGTCCCAATTGATGAAATTCAAGTTGACGAAACGCTTCACTTATTTTGAGGAACCGGTCGAGATACTTGACCGAGACCTTATGAGGACGAAGCATAGCCGTATTTCCAATCTCAAGTGCGCTGGAACTCACGGCGAGGTCCAGAGTACTCTTGGGAATCCGAGGATCAAATGCGTCTGAAATACCCTCGTCCTTTTGGAATCGTCAGAAACAACCAGTGATCAAGAATTGAATTTCGGGACGAAATTCTTCTAACTGGAGGAGAATGTGACACCTCGACCGAAACCCTCGGTCAAACCTCCTTACTTTTACTTTTAATTAAGTATTAATGTGCATTAACTGGTCTGATTACTGTTTAAACTATTAATTACTGTGTCTGACCGTTAACTGATGACGTAAACCTAATCCCACGTTTATACTAGAAGTGTATACACGTAAATTTCATAGAGATTCCATGGATAAATAATGGAATTTCAATAACAAGAAATTAAATATAAAATGTATTCTTATATTTTATCCGGAGTTGGTGTCGTACGCTTGTATAACCGACACAACAAACTGATAAGCGATCGTATGTTTAAAACTATTCGGTTTTAAACAATCTGGACGGTCGAGCTTAAAACTGTCACAAACTGTTGAAACTGAAAACGTAAACCGTAACACGTGTGAAAACCGAAACTATATCCGATTTCTGAAAAATTGATGTAACCGACTCGAACAATTGTTTTTACGAAATAAAAACATCACAAACCAAAAACGTTGTCAAGACTTAAGCCGAACCTCAACCATTAACCCAGTTGGGCCCAACTAGGCCCAATAGGCCCCATGAGCCAAAAACAATGAAACCGAGCCCGAAACCTTAACCCGTAGCATAATCTTGATAAACCGAGTGATCGTGGCGATCCGTAAACCCAACCGATGCACGACGGGCCCGAGCCTCGAACCGGTGCCTCATTTGGACCCATACGGCCCAAAACCAACAATCGGGCCCAATTTGCATTTTTCACTAAACATTTAGGCCCAATATAAAGTCCAAACCCAATGGATTAATTTTAATAATATTAGTCCATCAACTTTACAATTTCTATAAAACTTGTTACCACGTATTACTTTATAAAAGTTTGTCACCACCTTTTATAGTTTTTATACTTGTGAGTTTTATAAAAAGTGTGATTTTAATCATCACCCTCCTTTTTATATTTTATAAAACTTTCACGTACTATGTTACGTTTTAATAAAAACATGGCTTTTTTTTTATTTATAAAAGTCACCTACTCAAGAGTTAGGAGATTTTGCTAGGGATATTTTTTTTATGAAAATGTGGTGAACTAGATGAACACATCTTCATCCTACTAACCTACAATCATCATACTAACTTGTACACCCAACTTACCTCCCCACCACAAGCCTTACTAACTCCTCACTCCACCTTTACTTTTCTTTCGTAAGCAGCACCACCAAAGCAACATATCAATCTTTTCTTTTTGATGTACAACAAACAAAAACAAACACTCTTTGTCCTCTCCTTTTCTTTTCCGGTGAAGCCACATCAACCACCACCACCGCCGGGAACCACCAACATCAACCACCACCACCGCCGGGAACCACACAACAGCAACCACCGCCACTCACCTCATCCCCTTCCTCTTCTTCTTGACACCAACCACGACCACCACAACCCACCACCGCCTTGCTGAAGTTGTTGCTGCGCCGCTGGGCTGAGGACAGCCGTGAACCACCAAGCCACCACCACCTTTTCTTATCCTTCCTCCCCCCTCTTGGCACCACACAACTAAACATCACCGCTCTGATGCTGCTACCACTAAACCAGCCCACCACCGCCACCATGCTGCCACTGCCGTGGAGCTGTTGCCGCCGCCGGGCTGCTGCTACTGTGCAGCCATGAACCACCAAGCCACCCGCCACCTTTCTTTCTTTCTTTCTCTCGGTTTTTCTAACCCCTTCCATTGCGAGTCTTTTAACCATTATCGTTTATGTTTTAATACGTTATTAACGTCCCAAATGATTCCCCGAGTCTTGACAACTAAATCGTTAACACCCGAGCTTTTTAACGATCGAAACTCACTAAACTATTTTTCTATCATTTCCTTGTTTTTCCTTGAACCTTAGGGTTGTAAGGTTTGAAAATGTGGTGTTTTTATCCATGGAAAAATATATAAAACTTAAGTCTATAACTTGTTAATCAACCATGATCATCTTATATTTTCTTCTAACACAATAATGTTAGTGTTTTTCATTTAAAATAAAAACATATGGTTGAACTTATTAGTTAAATGATTTAATTAAATCATTTAGTGATTTTATGATGTTTATATATTTTTGCATGGTTATATGTCAATATTATCATGGATTGATATGTTATAAATTGTTGAAATTGTTAATTGTGATTTTAGTAGCTAATCGTCATATTTACAGATAAATATGTGCTAAAGACAACTAACAGGGGCTAAAATGGTGCTTAGTGACATATTTGAACTAGATGGACATTAGAAAATGTTACATTAATTTTGGACATAAGCTGACAACGTTAAAACCTTTAAATAACTTTTTATGGTTAAGTAACAAAGGTTAGTAATTTTATAATAATTACTTGAATAAAATAAACCATAAAATCTCATCATGGAATTTATATATAAAATGGTCACATTTTATAAAAATATAATTTCTAAAAAAACAAGACTTAAAATGCTTGTTTTGGATTTTATAGAAAATAAATTGGATAAAAATATATATAAATATATTTTTATATAAAAAATGGTAAAAGATCACATTTATGACGTTGGACTTAAAAGTAAAAATCTTGGATTTTATACAAAAGTAGAAACTGTTTTATGCTGGTTAAATATTCTATAAAAAGTCTTTTATAAAAATCCTAACTTTATTTAATAAATAAAGGTATCTAAAAATGATTTTATAAAAATAAAATCAAAAGACTTATAGAAATTATGAAAAAAAACATAATTTAAACATTTAAATATTATTTTAAATAAATCAAAATAATCAAAACGTTTTAACTGGACCAAATGTTTTATTTTTAAACGTTTGGAACTGAAACGAGATCTTTAAACATTTTAAAGACGTTTTACGACGCAACAAAACGTAAATAATTATTTCAGTCCAATAATTATCCACATGATTTTAGAAACCCTAATTTGAGTTAAACTCATCATGATTGTAAATATTAATTATTTTAATAATAAGTATATTTATATTAACATGGAAACCTTAATTTTCCTTAACATGAGTTTAGTTATTTAATCTTTAACTTGTAATAATTTAATAAAATTATTTCGACAATTTAGAATAATTATTTCAATAATAATTGTGAACCCTAGTTATATATATTATAACTTAATGTGATTAATTATACCATCGATCGAGCGAACTTGAAAATAATAATAACTATTATTATTTAAAACAATGTTCAAGACTTGATTGAACTGGTCTTCATGATACGTGATCACATTCTCATTACTTGTATTCAATTTAAATAAATGCCTTTATACGTGAACATTCACATTTACTAATTTTGTAAACTGATTAACTAACGGGTTTTCAAAATGCTACAAATGGGATTATACGTCAAGACTTGACCGGTATCATTTGGGTAACTTTCGTTACTCAAATGATTATGTGGACTCTTATGCATATTGTCTTATGTTTTATTAGGACTTTACTTGCTAGTTGCCACTCGTTAATCCATCATCATCACTGAATCAAGTGAGTTTCACATCCCCTTTTCTTTATAAATGTTTTACACTTATGGGGGAGAAATCATGAACTGATAAATGTTTTTTACTTAATGTTATGGTTTACCTGTTAGCCGTATGATTACATGTTCCTTTTCTGTATCCCAAACTCTCGATACACTATCGTTATAAACGTTTGTATAACCAAATCCCACTATTAATTGAATTCGATTAGTTCTGCTCAAAACGATAACTAGTGAATAGATCTATTTGGGTTGACAACCCTGCCCTGATTGGTAGCTCCAGTTATGACTTCCGGACATTGTCTTGGGGTACACGTCAGTTATTCTGCTCTGTTCGGTATTCTTGGGATAGAATACCATGAGTGGGTAATCTGTTAGTATTCGAATTTGAGGTTTATGTGAGATCTTACAACCATAACAGTAAACCAACATAACATTTAAGTATACCATAAACTATTTTACAAACTTACCGTAGAGTCATAAACTTGTGAAGCTCACCAACTTTATGTTGACCTTTTAAACTCATGATTTCTCAGGTAACTAAGCTTATTTTGGAAGACGTGCAAATGGGGCTTCACTGTAACTTTCTAGAGCATGCTTTACCGGAGTCTTAGTCCCGACCTATCTTAAACAAATTGCTTTATGATTTTAATATCAAATTAAGACTTTTATTCAAATGTAAGACAATATCATTTCACCACGACTTTCCGCTGCAACATGAATGGTATTATGCTTTAAATGACGTTTGAATTTAGTAGAAGTTATTATGTATATCTGCGACTATGATTCTGTCTCGCTCGCACCCAAACCGTTGACTGGGGTGTGATAGTTTAAGGGCCCAAATTATGGCCCTTACTGGTGATTCAGTGGGGGCAAGGATAAAGAAGCTCGAAGAAGGAGCGCCGCTGGTTGATTACTGAGGGCCTTTCAAAGGTTGTGAAACCAGTGCACTCATCCTCTCAGTACGCGATGTTGTTCAAGGACCTTACTGATGCATGCGCAGGTGTTGGGTACTAGCTTGGCCTGGAGGCTAGGTACCATTTTGCTGCTCAAGATGTCCCGAAGGAGGAAACTCCTTATTATGATGCAACCGCTGAAGACAAGATGCAGGAGGCTGGTGGGAAGCTTGCCAATGCATCTTTTGATGCGCTGACCACAATGGCTTCTCACCCTGAGTGGTCAATCAAAGAGCTTGAGGCTTTTGCCTCATTTGAAGACTCTACCACTCCCGGCCCTTGATGGTTAAAAACTTTCATCTAACTTTTGATGGTCTGTAATAACTTTTTAAGACACTATTTTGCCCCTTCTGTGGGCGTACTTTATGTTTAGACACGGCTTGTGGCCGTTGTCTTTATTATATATAACTATTATGCTTATGCTTTAAACCTTTTTGTTTGGATTTGACCTTTCTGAAGGACCTCCCCTTAGATTTGACCTTTCTTCCAGAGGCTTTATCTACTTAGTACTTTTTCGAACCATTTTTATTATTAGTCTTAGCTTTTGTTAGCATTCTTAGACTTTGTATAATCTATGAGAAGCGAAATTTCTTAGTATTTGGCCCTTCATTGGTGCCATATATTTAGATATTGTAGTTGATTCATACAAAATCTGCCTTATATCTTTGGCATTTACTATCTGATTTTACATAAGAGTAATCATAAATAGTACTTCTTCAACTGCTGGGTGTTCCAAGTCCTTGGGATTTCTAGCCCATTAATCGTGGCTAGCCGGTGGGCGCCCTTTCTGTTTGCCCATGTGACCCTGTAAGGTCCTTCCCATCTTGGCCCTAATTTTCCACAGTCTTCTTGCCTGCTGGCTTCGTTTTCTCTTAGCACTAGATCCCCTGCTTTGAAAGTCACTCATTTTACCTTTTTGTTGTATTTCCTTTCCATCTCCTTTTTGTGAGCAGCTTCTCTTATGGCTGCTATTTCTCTTCTTTCTTCTAGGAGGTTAAGGTTAAGGCGCAAGTCGAGTTCCTGTCTTTGCTCTACTAAATTGGTTCTTTCAGTTGGGCTTCTGATCTCTGCTGGAATCATTGCCTCTGTCCCGTAGGTTAAACTGAAGGGGCTCTCTCCAGTGCTAGTTTTTAGTGTGGTCCTGTGAGCCCATAATACGTGTGGAAGCTCCTCCACCCAGTTTTTCTTTTTCCTTCCCAGCCTTGCCTTGATTCCTTCCACCACGCTTTTGTTTGCTCTTTCTACTTGACCATTGCTTTGTGGGTGTGCCACTGAAGTGAATACCTGGTCGATCTGGAGCTCCAAGCACCACTTTCTGAATTTTTGGTCGGTGAATTGGGTTCCATTGTCGCTTATTAGGGTTTGAGGGATTCCAAACCTGCAGATAATGTTTTCCCATACGAACCGAAGGATCTGCTTGCTTGAAATGGTGGTAAGTGGCTTTGCTTCGATCCACTTGGTGAAGTAATCTATTGCAACGACTAGGAATCTCACCCTGCCTGGGGCTTCTGGGAATGGACCCACTATGCCAACTCCCCACTTCTGGAAAGGCTATGCTGAGCTGACGGGTACCAACTCATGCCTTGGGTGTCTTGGAATTGGTGCATGTAGTTTTACAGTTATCACAGCCTTTAATGCCATCAATTACACTCTTATACATACCTGGCCAATAAAACCCGGCCCTTTGTGCTCTTGAGACGATTGTTTAGGGCCCTGCGTGCAGCCCACAGATGCCTGCATTTATCTCTCTGATTGCACAGGCCGCTTCATTTTCACTCATGCATTTTAGTAGAGGGCCCAGGTATGATTTTCTGTATAGTTGATTGTTTTCGAAGCTATTGAGTGTGGCATTTGCCTGGATCTTTCTTGCTTCTTCATGATCTTCTGACAGTTTTCCCTCACACAGATATTCTACAAGTGGAGTCATCCAAGACGCTGCCTCTATGGCCATGATTGGTTCTCCTTCAATGGAAGGGGTTGTGAGCTTTTCCACCTTAATGTCCTTCTCGAGGTCCCTGAATGCTATTGAGGCTATTTTGCTTAAGGCGTCTGCCTTTTTGTTCTTTCCTCTTGGGACATGAATGACTTTGCAGTGTGAGAAGCTTTCAATGAGTTGTCTGACCTTATTGAGGTACCTTTTTCATCTTCTCCTCCTTTGCCTCATACACTTCATTTATTTGACTTGCTACCAACATCGAGTCAACATGCACTTCTAAGTTTTGGACTTTCATTTTTTTGGCCATTCGCAAACCTGCCAGAAGGGCTTCGTACTCTGCTTCATTGTTGGTAGATGTGAAGTCGAAACTTAAGAGCGCATGTTATCTCCTTTTCTTTGGGACTTGTTCAGATTTAGGCTTACCCCGCACCCTTCTTCGTTTGAAGCTCCATCCGTGAACAATTTCCATGTTGAGTAAGGAGTTATTCCTCTTTTCACGGTTGGAGGGGAGACCGTCTTTAAACTCTTCGTCTGGGGGGGGGGATTTCAGTTAAGAAATCCGATAGAATTTGGCCCTTCTTTGATGTTCTGCCTTTGTATTCTATTTCACAGTTTCCCAATTTGTAGAACACTAATACGATCTTGCTAGTGCATGATTACAATCGGTTTTGAACACAACGAGGTAAATAAACTTCTTTGTATTGATCACAGCTCGTAACAGAGAGTTTACAGGTTTACCAAAAACTGACTTCCGGATCAAATTCCAAGTTAACGGATCAGAAAAATTCTCCCCGAATCAAAATTCAACCCGCGGATCAGAATTCTTCTACCGGATCACAAACAACCCGCGGATCAACTGATACGCTGCTCACTGATACGCTGGAACTGCCGCGGATCAAACGATAACCGCCAGGGATCAGTGTTTGAAGATTGCTTGGCGGACCAGATTCAGCGGATCACTGAACCTGATGAATTTAGCTCTTGCGGATCAAAAACTTCAACCGGCGGACCACTAGCGGACCACCCACGGACCAGACTCAAAATGCATAATTTTCACTATTTTTGACTTTTAATGCTTGAATACGATGTACAACTCAGCGAAAATGAACCAGAAGCAATCCGAATGAAGAAAACATACTGAATTGATGAAGAACTGAGAAGAATTGATCGAAATCTTACCAAAACCGAAGTTTTTCTCTCCAAAACCCAAAACCGATCTGCAAATCACAGCAAACGAGCAAACCTGCTCTGATACCACTTGTAGAACACTAATACGATCTTGCTAGTGCATGATTACAATCGGTTTTGAACACAACGAGGTAAATAAACTTCTTTGTATTGATCACAGCTCGTAACAGAGAGAACAGAGAGTTTACAGGTTTACACCAGTGAAAACACACAGTTAAGAACGCTCAAACCTTACAACTAGTTCTCTCAACAAGCTAACACCTTTAAATAGGCTACTGGCCAGCGGACCAACTAACCAGCGTACCAGGTGGTCCGGCGTACCACCTGGTCCGCCACTGGTCCGCTAGAACCAGAAAACCTAGCATTACAAAATACATACACAAAAGACCAAGACCTAGCACTAGACAACTAAATATGCTTCTACACAATTCAACAGCCCACTTTGCTAATCTTCCTGATACTTCAGGCCTTTTAAGAACAAAGCTGCATAGGTTTATCAGTTAGCACTTGAATAGGGTGTGCTTGAAAATACTTGGCCAATCTTCTTGAGGTGTGGACGAGGGATAAGGTGAGCTTTTCGAGTGCTGGATATCTTTCTTCTAGTCCCTTGAGGGTTATTAACAGGAAGTAGATAGGTATTTGCCCTTCACTTCTTTCTACCATCAATATTGAGCTTACAGCTTGGTCAGAGATGGCCAGATAGAGTTTCAAGGTCTCTCTTTCTCTTGGAATGGCTAGCCTTGGCAGACTACAAAGGAAGGTCTTGATTTCATTGAATGCTTCTTCGGCCTCTGGTGTCCACACAAACTGGTTCTTCTTAAGACACTTCCTTAGTGTTTTTACCAGGGGCTTTGTTTTGTCTGCCAGTCTTGACACAAACCTCCCAAGGGCTACCAATTGTCCATTCATACTTTGAGCTTCTTTCAGAGTCCTTGGTGATATCATGCGAGTGATGGCCTCAATCTTTTCTGGACGGGCTTAAATCCCGTCATTCTTGACTATTACTCTGGGGAATTTTCCTTCTTCTACCCCAAATGAGCACTTGTTGGGGGTTTAATTTCATGTTAACTTCCCTAAGGGTTTCGAATGTTTCCTTGATTTCTTGAATCATATCCCCTTCTCTTTTGCTTTTGATCATGACCTCGCCTACATACACCTCTATGTTTTTGCCTATTTGATCTTGGAACAACCAATCCATCAACCGCTGATATGTTTCCCCTGGTGTTTGATATGCTGTTTTCTCCTCATCACCTTTGGCCATTCTAATCTGATGGTACCCCTTATTTGCGTCCAAAAAGCATTTGAGGGGGAAGGTTGCAAGTGCATCTATTTTTGCATCAACTTCTGGCAAGGGGTAGCAATCTTTCGGACATGTCTTGTTGAGATCGGAGAAGTCTATGCACAATCTTAGTGTCCCGTTGGGCTTCTTAACCATGACGGGGTTGGCTACCCACTTTGGATATTGTATTTTTCTCACTATGCGGGCTGCAAGAAGCTTCTTGGCCTCTTTACTTGCAACTGTTGCATGTTCTTGGCACAAGCTTCTGTACTTTTGTTTTGCTGGTTTTGTGCCTTCTGGGATGCTGAGATGGTGCTCGATGTATTTTGCAAGAATGCCTTCCATGTCACTGCATTGCCAAGCGAAGACGTCTATGTTCTTTAGAAGAAGTTCCTTCAAAGCTATCTTCCATCTGCTTGGCAATTGTGCCCCTACTCTTATAGTTTGCTCTGGGAATTGGTCGTTTAAGATCCAATCATTTATTCCTGGTTATGGGACTATGCTTGGAATCTAAGATACACTTGCTACTATCTCAGTAGTAGAACCTACTGTGGCGATTCCCCCCGTTGTTGGGAATTTCATCATCCCACGTGCAGTAGATATGAGTGCCCTGGAGAGCTCTTATTCCTGGCATGCCTAGAATGGCGTTGTACTTAGAGTTTCCTCTAACAATTGAGAAGGTCAACTCAGTCGTTCTTCTAGTGAATCCCTCCATAATTGTAACCGGGAGGGTGATTTTTCCTAAGGGCCTTACCACTTCTCCTGAGAATCCTATTAGAGGCATGTATTCCTCTGTTAGCCATGTTCTGACTTATGGCCTTAGTCTTATGAAACAGTGTTCATGCATTACGTCTGCCCCACTTCCCCTGTCTACATGTATTTTAGCCACCAGAAGTCCTGCTATATCGGCCAATATGTTCAAAGGTGCTTCTTGAGCCTCATTGGGGCCTAACGCAAGGAAAGTGATAGATTTTTCTAGCCATGTCGAGCCTTCATCATCCCTGAGTCTTACTGTTCTCTGGGGCTCGTCATCATCGTAATCTCTTTTTCTTACCATGTCTATGTATTCTGGTTCAACTTTCGATGACCCTTCCTTTCCCCTTGCTTTCTCACCCCCTTTGATTTCCCTTACCAAATGTGACAAGTTGCCTGATTTAATCGAAAGCTCTATTTCCTTTCGTAGCTGTATGCAATCGTCTGTTGCATGACCACTGCCTATGTGGTACTCACAAAACTCATGGGGTAACATCTCTGTAGAGGCTAGATTATGAGGCTTGTAATATTAAATAAGTTGGGCTGGGCTTAGAGGGTTTCATTAGAATCATAGGCTAGTTTGCTATTGTATTTAGGCTAGTTTATGATTGGGTTTGGGTTTACTATTGGGTTTATGATCCACAAGGGGCCCAATAGTAAACCCATTAGGGATCCTATATAAACCCCATGTGGTTCTCCATTGTAGGGTGTTGGTTTACGATTGAGTGGAGAGCCAAGGAGGTTTACGATTTGTGTTTTGTACCCGACAAGTTTACTTGTGTGCAAGATCAAGCTTTTATCGTTTATTCATCGTTTTTCTTGTGTTCTCTTCATCTTTCTTCTTGAATCAATCATAAACGAGGATTCCGCACTCGTTTGTGATTAAAATATCGTGTTTTGTCAGTTTATCAGGACCTACAATTGGTATCAGAGCCAAGAATCACAGATTCGAGGTTCTCACGATATTGGATTCAAGTTTTTGCTGGAAAAAGATTGAGTTTTTGAAGATTTGATGGCTGTTCATCGAGTTTACGACTGAGCTGCTGCTGTTTTTGGAGTTTCCGATCAGTTTCTGGGTTTTTCAGGTGTTTACGATCAAGTGTTCTTCATCAGTTTGCGTTTACGATTGAGAAAAACGAGTTTACGAGTTCAAGATTGGTTTTTTATCTGTTTACGATCAGGAATCTGGTGTTTACGACATTTCCTGGTCGTAATCGACGTTTACGACTTTGCATTATCGGAATCACGGGATCGTAATCGTGTTTACGATCATTACGGATCATAATCGGAGTTTACGATCGGCTCTAATCGGAATCGAGTTTACGATCTGTGTTTACGACCCGGAGGAGATTACGATCGTAAACAGGGTTTACGATCGGAAACCCTTTTTGCGGCAAAAAGTCTCATTTTCACACTTTCACGGAAACGGGCGTAACTTTTGACTCGTTTGGAGTTAGAGGCTCAAATTTGAACACGACGTTCGTGACACTGAGCCCCAGAATTACCCCATACTAACGTCCAGGGGAGCTCGTTTGGACCCCCAAATTCCACTCCGAAGGCCTCCGTTTTTCATGTTTTAAGTTTTTGACACTATTCTTTAAATAGTACTTTTGCCGATTTTGCCGTTTTTGCCGATTTTCAAGATTTTCAGAAGTTGCATACCTAAAGAAAGAAAATGAGTTCAGTGGTTGAAGAAAAGAATATATTTGAGGACGAAGATGCTGAGATAAGCCCCAATCCTACTTGTGCTCGTATAATTCCTGGACTTAGGCAAATCTGTAAAAAATTTCAGTTAGAACTGTTTGAGGTAAAATGCGAAAGGAGTTCATTCAAGGGTAGATGGCAAAAGAATGAAGAGAAGGTAAAAGCTCAGAAACTAGACATTGTGAAATATCAAAAACTAGCAACTGAGAACGCTTATCTGTATGACGACGCTAAGTT
>JBCNJP010012148.1:0-14282 GCA_039602395.1 Deinandra increscens subsp. villosa
ATTAGTTGACTTTACATGTTGAGATCATTATGTTATATTGTGTCAAAAATGGTAAGATCATTATGTTATGATTGTGTCATAGATTGAACTAGACATAACTTTTGTTTTGTAATTTGTGTTTATAGATCCAGGGTGTACTCTTTTGAACTGGGATGGGATGGACGATACAAAATAATACTTGGTGTTTCTAGGGCATTACTTTACCTTCACAAGCGTGCCTCCATACAGATTGTACATCGTGATGTAAAATCTGGAAACATTCTTTTAGATAAAAGTTTTAACCCCAAACTTTCAGGTTTTTTTTGCGCAATAGAAATCAAGGAGAATGACTACTGTTATAAAGTTTGTGGTACCCTGTAAGTACATAATAAGTCTTTTGGATATTTTTCTTCAAAGACTCCATTTCATCTAATGAGGGAGTCTCTTATCTGAGTTTTTTTTCCCTTTAACTGCAGTTTGATCACAATTTTTCTTTAATATCGGCTCATGATCCCCCTGTACCCAAGTGATGAGAAATGTCCTGTGTGTAGCAAGACATGTTTGGATGCTTATGGGGAACACGCGGTCCATTGCAAAGAGCTCCCCGGTTTCAAATACCGCACACGATCTGGTCCGGGATGTTTTATTTGACATTTTCAAGAGAGCTGGGATCTCTGCGAAGAAAGAAGCACCCGTTAATTTTCTGCCGGACCCATCGGACGGGCGGTCCTCTCTTCGTCCGGCGGACGTTCTCGTTTTTGGATGGAAGAACGGGAAACATGCCTGTGTCGATCTTACAGGGGTTTCCCCTCTCGTGGGGCTCAGTGGCTCTTGTTTTCGGGCGGGCCAAGCTGCAACAAAGGCCGCAGCAGGGAAGGTGCACAAACACGAGAAATCGTGCCTTGAAAATCAACATGTGTTTGTTCCTTTTGCGTTCGATACATTCGGCTACCTTGCTTCGGAAGCTGTGGACACACTGAGTCGCGTCCAAAAAGTCATGCATGGAAATGTGGCGTCTCCCAGGGGGATGAATGTGGTTTTCACTCGACTTGGCTTTGCTATTCAGAAGGGGCTGGCGGCGCAGCTTGTTGCCCGCCTCCCTTGTACTTTGGGTTGAGTTGTAACCAGATATCATTAATAATAATACTTTAATTATTTCAAAAAAAAAAAAATATTTAATAAATTTATAGGAAGTGTTTAAGCCTGATACATGAGAGTTCTTGTGAAGCTTAGATAACCAATTGCTAAATTATCACAAACCATAGTAATTTATTATGGATCGTTAGCAGTGCTATCAATGATTGGTTTGTCACGATTGCTAGTAGATAAGGATGTGATATATGACTTTTTACCATTTTATACTAGTTAAAACTCCTACATTGGTTGTGGGTTCAAAACTCCATGGGTTAGTCAGTGCTCTCTCGAACTAAAAGAAATGAAAACTTTGAAATATGAATCATATTGTAGCATGACTAGCATCTAGAAGGGATGTTGCATAATGCTGTAGGTATTCTGGAGCAATATCATTCCTTTTAGTCAGGACCATCTTAGGTGATCTTGTTATAGTTATCTTTATTGAAAGAAAATGCCCTCCATTTAGAAGTTTTTCATGTTCGTGTCTATTTGTCTTTTTTTTCTTTCTTTCTAAGTTCTAGTAATTTGTATTGTTGATCATGGCTAATAAATGTCCATGTGACAGTGGTTACATGGCACCGGAGTATATGCAAAGTGGAAAATTATCAACCAAGGCAGATGTCTATAGTCTTGGGGTTGTGCTTTTGGAAATTATTAGCGGGCATAGAATGAGCGGTATTGACTTCCTCTATTCCGTAAGTATGATAATGGATCATCAAGACTTGTGTTTTTTTTATCTCGCATTCCCTACATTTTCAAATCAAATCAAATCCAATGCTTTTGAAACACATAATTGACGTAATTTTCACTTCTTTGTGTTTGGAGAAAGCATATGGCCATGAAAAGAGAATTTATCGAATATGAGGACATAATGACAATGGTAGGAGTATTGCTGCAATCTTACAGATGATTAATTGATGTAGGTTGAGAAAAACTGGCTTGCAGGCACATTTTCAAATATTATTGATCCCAGAATCGATGTTGATTCAAGTTCGATGACAAGCTTCATTGAGATTGGGTTGTTGTGTCTTCAACGGGAAGAGGATAGGCCAACAATGGAGGAAGTTGTTGGCATGTTGCTTAGCGGGTCATCTCTCACCGTCCCTGTGTCGAAGATGCGAGTACTAATGAGAGAAGAGCACAAAATGCGAGGGCGAATGAGAGAAGAGCCTGCTGATGTTTTTGATGGTTGTGTTTCTCATCATATTGTTGAAGAAGTTGAAGAGTGTATATCAGAATTATGCCCAAGATAGTGCACATTCGATTTATGCAAAGTGCATTTCAGTTTCTGTGAAGTGATTTTAGGGTTCAAATTATATCCGGACATATAAAAATTATAATGCTTTATTTGGTAGTTTTTCAATTGCATGTTAAATAGAGGTCTAACTAACTTGTATATGTGCATAGTTTTTAGAAAGAAAAATTATTTCCAAATACAATTTGTTCCGATTTTACTCTTGTTCACAAATTTTAATTTTTTTTTTCAAAAGAATTCAGTTAAAGGTGTTGGGAAATTGGATTAATAAAACACAAATAACAATTAACCAAAGTTAATAATTTTATTAATATGATAGACCACACCTAAAACAATAACCCTAAACCTCTATTTATAATAAAACTCTAACTTGATCATCAAGACTCCTACTTTGACTCTAACGAGGAAACCAAGTATTCTACTAAATACAATGATTATCTCTAACCAAAATATACTCTAAATTAATTAATAAACTATTTAATGATATTTATCTAATAATCAAGATTAATCCTTCATTCTCCCCCTTAGTCTTGATAGGTACCTCCGAGGTCCTTAATTCCAAGTAGTATGCGTAACTCTTTAACTTTAATTCTTGGGCCATTATTACTTTCTTGATTCCTCCTAGATGATTTCTTTTTCCTTTTACGCCTTACTTTATAACTTCTCTCCTTGTCTTTTTTCTTCCAATCAGCAAACGTGCGGAGTCCATCTAGACTTGAAAGAACCATTGATACACTACTCTTCTTAACTCCTCGACCAACTTTCTCATTAACTATTGGATGTGCACCTACACTCTCATTCAACCCAACATTGTTACACATCACAACACCAACTTCATTGTTATACTTTGTTGTCACCACTTGAGTAGATGACTCTCCAACATACTCTTTGTTTTTATCATCTTCATGACCAACCGGAACATCATTCACATCTGATGCAATCTTTTGGACTAGAGCACTACCACCCTTATCCACCATAACGTTGTCCAAAGCCATGGATATACCAACTAACTTCATTCGGCTTCTTTGTTCGATCTTCACACCCTTCGATCGTAACACCTCCAATACCCACTTTGCCACTAGTAACCACTGTCTTGCATTGCTTGCTTTCATGTTCTTCATCTAGACTCAATAAATCGCACGATTTTCTTCTCGTCTCGCGCAGATTCATACAAAATCCCGATTCACACAGAATCCTTGATTCACATAGAATCTCTGATTCACACAGAATCCCTGATTCACACAGAATCCCTGATTCACACAGAATCCCTGATTCACACAGAATCTACTCTTATTGGATCACACAGGTCCAATAGCCAAGATCACAAAGGTCTCGGTCTTTTTCCCTCCGATCACACAGGTCGGTCTCAAACCACACAGGTTTCTTCTTTCTTTGGATCACACAGGTCCAAAGGCCAAGTTCACACAGGCTTGGTCTTCTCGTTACCACACAGCTTAGAACGCTAAGTTCTAGATTCGATCACACAGGTCTCCTCTTTGATTATGTCACATAGACAAGACCACTTAGGTCTTCGATGCACACACAGCTTTCCTTCGACTCGCACAGGGTCGTTCTTCTTCCTCGACTAAATCTGGTCGAAAAAAACTTAGTTGCAGATTCTGGTCGCTAATCTACAATATCTTGTCGCTGATTTCACTCTGGTCGCTAATCTTCAAGCTCGTCGGTAAACTGTCGCTGATCTTCACCGTCGTCGCTAATACCAGATTCTAGTCGCAAAGTTTCGTCGCTAATCTTCACTGTTGTCACAAAAGCAGAATCTTGTCGCAAATTTTTGTCGCAACTGAACCACTTCTACACACAATTCGAACACCGAGTTCTCCTCTTCACAAGGGTTTTGTTCAACCCGTTCTTCGTCCTCCGATCCCACGGTACGAGCCTTATGCTCTGATACCAATTGTTGGGAAATTGGATTAATAAAACACAAATAACAATTAACCAAAGTTAATAATTTTATTAATATGATAGACCACACCTAAAACAATAACCCTAAACCTCTATTTATAATAAAACTCTAACTTGATCATCAAGACTCCTACTTTGACTCTAACGAGGAAACCAAGTATTCTACTAAATACAATGATTATCTCTAACCAAAATATACTCTAAATTAATTAATAAACTATTTAATGATATTTATCTAATAATCAAGATTAATCCTTCAAAAGGTTTATCAGACTCTATTCTGAGATCAAAGGTTTATCATGAATCGACGACATCTATTCTGAGATCAAAGGTTTATCAGACTCTTTTTCATAAACATTATTGCAAGAATGGAACAGCCTGAAAGAAGCTAAACTTAAATCATCTATAACTTATTAATAGATTAATAGATTTGGAGAGCCTTGGACCATACACACATGGTGGCAAATTGCCCCCAGGTCAACTGTGGGGAGTCACTTTTCCGGTTCTTGGGCACACAATTGATATGAACTCTCATCTTGTGGGAAACTTGCCACTTCACAGAATACGATCAACGATTACACATGATATTTTATCAGGGAAACTTGCCACTTCTTGGGCACACAATTGATATGAACTCTCATCTTGTGGGAAATGCACTTTGCATCACTCCAACCTGCACTATCTCGGGCATAAATCCGATAAAAACTCTTCAACTGCAGTATCATCATAATCATCAACCGTGTGATCAAAAAAATTTGAGCGCCCTCCTGTCATCCTTGCTCGCATTTTCGACAAAGGGAGAGTGAGAGATGAGACGTCAAGTAACATGGAAACAACTTCCTCCATTGTTGGCCTATCTCCTGCTTCTTGTTGAACACACAACAACCCGATCTCCAAAAATCTTGTCATAGAACTTGAATCGGCATCAATTCTGGGATCAATTATATCTGAAAGGTTTCCTTCCAACCAATTTCTCTGAACCTACAAAAATTCACCATGTCTGTAATATTTTAGCTATACTCCTGCCATTCTCTTTCTGTTTTCTAATCATACAAATAAGTGAAAAACTAAGACCTGTAATTATATCTCATTTTAGCAATGGTCAATAACCAAAATGCTTTCCCATTAGATTTCTATGTCAACTAAAAGATATGATATTGGCTGAAAATAAGTTGGTTATACGTTGATATTAAAATCCATGTCGGTTATTTGTTTCAGAAGTACTATGACCAAGTTCAAAACGTAGGAATGCCTCTATTATTTGAAATACAGATTACACAAGTATAAGTCTTGATACTCATAGTCATATACTTACATCGTCGGGGAGGAGGTAAGCAGAATAGGGCATTCTATGTCCAGCTATAATTTCCAAAACCAACACACCAAGATTATAGACATCTGCCTTGGTTGACAAAACTCCATGTATCATATACTCCGGTGCCCCGTAACCACTGTCACATGTGCAGATAATTTCCATGATCAACTATATAAATTATCATTGTTTCAAAAGGGAGACAGACCAAGACAAACATGGTACATGAACAAGTTTTATATGGAGTGCAACTTTTTTTCAATACAGATAACTAGAGCAAAATCACGTGAGATGCTCTAATCCATGATACCAACCGTATTATGCAACATCCCTTCTAGATACTACAAAGTAAATGCAACAATTTTTTTTTTTTAAAAAAACTTTTTAGTTTCTTTTCTTTTCGTTTTTGAGAGAACCAAACAACATGTACAGTGTTGAACCGACAACCACTGGTAAGAACCTCAATTAGTGCGTGTCAAGTGCAGGGTCACAAATTACATTGTTATCTATTAGTAAACATGACAAACATTTATTGATAGCATTGTTAATGATCCATAAAACTACTATACTTTGTGATACTCGAGGCATTGGTTATCTAAGCTTCATAAGAACCCTCATGTATTAGGATTAAACAATTGGAAGAAACTCGGTGGCGGAACCAAGGGAGGGTCAAGAGGGTCGATTGACCCTCCCATCACCAAAATGTCCATTTTTTATATATAAAAGTTGAGTGTTTTTTAAAGAAAAGCACAAGTTGAACCTCCTTAGTTGTATTCGGTAGATAAGAGAACCTTATGATGACCCTCCAACTAAAAAGTCTTGGTTCCGCCACTAGAAGAAAGGAAAATTGTTGAGAGAATTACTTACTGAGTCCCACGAACCACACTAACGTGATTGCAGTCAGTCTCATCGATTGTTGTTGCGAACCGAAAATCTGACAGTTTGGGGTCAAAATGTTCATCTAAAAGAATGTTCCGAGGTCCTAGATTACCATGTATGATCCGTATGGGAGCATGCTTGTGAAGGTAAACAAGTACTCTAGCAACACCTAGTATTATTTTGTACAGTTTATTCCATTCCAAATGAGTACACGTGTGATCTACAAAACATAACATACCACAAATATTTATCAGCATTTCATCCATCTAGTTCATATAATGGTTATTTATAAAAAGATGTACATCACTGATTGCTTGCTCATAAATCATGCCAAAATGAATATTCATACTATGTAGCAAGCGAGAGAGGCTCGCATTAGACGCAAACTCATAAATGAGGAACACTTGTGTTCCTTCAATGCAAAGTCCAAGCAACTTGAGCAAATTCTCATGTTCACACTTTACCAATATTGATACCTCGAGCATATGGTCTTCTACAAATCTATTGGAAAAAGATTCAGCAATTGTTATCTCTTGACCATTTTGTAGCCTACCCTGAAAAGAGAAATCAAATTGGGAGTTTATAGCATACAATAGGAAGCCTTATAACAAAAGAAAACAAATACATGATTTTGGATACCTTGTACACGGATTTAAATCGTCTTTGAAATATGTTAGGATTAGAGAACTCTTCAGTTGCAACGCGGATAGTATCAAAATCAAACCTACGAAGTATGTGATTTTCACCTTGAATTGTATCAAGGAGGTGCCTCAAAGATTTTAAACTTATATCTCCATCTTAAAGTTCAACAAAAAAACACCAAGTTGTTAAAGATGGAGATGAAAACGAATGGTATAACATAAATAAAATGATCATCATCCATCCACTAATGGGAGTCTATCAGAAACCAACATTATTTCATTTCTTTGCTAATACTTTTGTGTTAAAAAAATAAATAGGTGAATGAACAACGAAGACTAGAAGAGAACATGATACCCGAGTTTTCATCATTGAATGGAAAGGCAAACATGGGGATCTTTTTCCCAAATATTGTCCTTCCTGCATGCTTCAGTGCATTGTTGGCTTTCTCTTGTAAGGCTAGCACATACTCAAGACCCACCACAACCTGGGCCATTGTAGGACGGTGCTTTGGATGGCCATGTAAACATTGGTTCGCTAGTTGAGCAAACTTTTTCAAACTTTTAGGGGATACACTCTCCCTTATACTGGAATCAACTATTTGATTTATCCTACCTTCTTTAATAGAGTCTTGAGCCCATTGTACCAAACCCCAATGCTCTTCATCAAGACTTTCATCCACAGCTTTTTTCCCACAAAGTACTTCAAATAGTATAACTCCAATTGCAAACACATCAGACTTTCTTGTGAGCCTACCAGTTGCAAAGTAATCCGGATCAAAATATCCAAATGTCCCTTTCACTAAAGTGTTAACATAAGTAGATGGTTGATTTATTGGACCTATTTTAGACAATCCAAAATCTGAAATCCTAGCCGCCCAATTCTCATCTAACAATATGTTTGAACTTTTAACATCACGATGTATAACTCCATGCTTAATACCTGTACCGGTGTGTAGGTAATCTAGGCCACGAGCAGCTCCGATGCATGTTCGAAGACGTCTCATCCAATTTAGAGAAGTTCCACGTTTGTGGAGATGATCTTCAAGGGTTCCATGGGGCATATATTCGTAAACAAGAATCATCTCTTGCCCATCGTTACAATAACCAATCAACGACACCAAGTGACAGTGCCTTAGCGTAGAAAGCATCTTAACCTCAGCACAAAATTCCGATGCTCCTTGATCGGAAGATACAGTCCAACCGCTTTATTGCAGCTGTTAAAATAGTTTCCCCGTATGTGATTGTTCCTTTGTATACCTTGCCAAATCCCCCACGTCCGATCACCAATGATTCATCAAAGTCTTGTGTTGCTACCTGAATCTCCGAAAAGGTAAACTGACGACACAGCTGCAGAAAGTCGAAGGATGATGATGAGCCTTTAACTTCGAGACTGGTAGACGAGATCATTATTATTATAGAATTATATGATGAGAGGTGCAGATACGAATTGAGTCGAGAGTGGAGATAGATAGTATCTCTACTGGAGGAGTATACTTAAAAGCTGACAATGCAGATTGATTGACGATATCGCTTCTACCCCGAAAGATACACAAACGCGTTTTAGGTCAAAATTGGAGGCTGAAAGACGGTTTCAACGAAATTGATCATCAATTATGATTAAATTGACAGATTGTCGTATTTTCTGCAAAAGTGAATTGTAAAGTTAGGGTTTTTCTTACCTCCATCCATGTAGTCGTAACCTGAATCACTACATACGACGATTCCGATGGTGAATTGCCACCGGAGTTGGAAGGGGTTACATTTTCCCGGTGTCAGTTGGCATTCTCGTCACTATCACGCATTGCTTAAAACAAAGACTTTGACTATTTACTGCCTTTTTGACTTCATGTTCAAGGGGAAAATCATCACTTATTTTATTTTTTTGAAGTATCACAACATATATATTTTGACTAATTACTTCCTTATTAATCAATTTTTATTTTTATTTTTATTTTTTATTTAGTAACCCTAATTGTATATTAAACTAATAACAAATTGAAAGCCCCATGAATAATAATAGTGGGTTTCGCCCTTTCGCATTTATTTCATGTTGTTTTTTAGTCATTTTTTAGAGTTCGAGACTCTTTTTCTATTTTTTACATATTTAAACCACAATAGAGGTCATTCACTCATTCAGTGGTTCATATGTTACGTCCATGGCTTCTAGTGAAGAAGAGGGGAAAGTGGTTATGAATAAATAGATATTGTAGCGGCGTTAAAAGTAAATTGATAAAAATGACTGTGGTCAACATGGGTTAAAGTTTAAAGGTGATATTTTACAATAATAATAAACACCCACATCAACTATTTGTGTATCTCCAAAATATATTTGAACGTAAAAGCAATAATCTGATCAATCTTAAATCATAAAAAATGTATTGTCACAACTTGTTAGCTAAAGAGCAAACGGTGAATATGCTTTTTGTGTCTCAGGGAAATCTTAACACTATGGACAACATATGTCTTGTGTATTTATCCCCCTCTTTGCTAATGCGTCTTAGAGTTGGAATTCTGTAAAAGCTAGCTCTCCAACATAAAAACATTAACTTTAACATGTGACTAGTTACTCAAGAGTAAAAAATGATCATTATATTCAATTATCTTGTTTAGTTAACCATCTAAGTGAAATAAATAATTATTTCTTGGGTAATGATTATATCTATTTTTTAAAAAATTTTAATCATTTTTATTTTATTGCATTTTTTATTTGTTTTTTTTTTCACTTTTTCTTTTACATATAAACTCATGAATTCGAATGGAAATTTACCCGCATGGCTTTCAATTTTGGAGGAGTTGTAAGATGTAAGAATATTCACAATACCCTTCTGTCACTTTTTCTTCCTGTCATTTTTTTCTGCTAACTCAGCGTCACATCATCAATACACACTCCCTTCACTATTAATCACAACACACTCTCTTTCACTTTTTTAACCACTCATTTTTACTTTTAATATTATTTTAAAATTAAAAAAATTACATTTCCTTATTTCAATAACCATTCTAGGGAATGAAATAAAATTTCAAGATAGAAAAAAATATTAAGTTTTATAAATAATGAATATTGTTATATTCCAGATATACATCCTTTTTATTCTCATACTTATCTACTAGTTTGTTATAAGGTTTATCCTTTATTCATGTACAAGGTTTATCCTTTATTCATGTGTATATATACCATGATATCAATGAGAATGAGAATCATCTTTTCCCTGCATTCAGTTTATTCTACGTTATCAGCACCCTGCTCTACCCTTATTGTGAAGATTTTTTTCAATTCTTCCATACGTACTACGATTCAGGTACAGATTTATATTATTGTCATTTATTATATCGTTCAACACAAATATCATCTTTTAGAGATTGGAAACAACTCGCTTCTTCATATTAACATAGATTTTACTTCATAATCGAAATAACTATTTTTCTTCAAATATATATATTTTACTTTATTTTCAAATCAAATGTTTCTTGTTTCTGCAAATAGATTTTATTTATCTTGGGTTGTTTTCAGTACTTTAAGATGTTATTGAAATTTCGTAGAACCCATGGAATAGTTTTATATAATTTTCTACAAATAATCTCAAACAAAAATGGCAAAGATATCATTATTGAAACACTTAAAGCCTTATCCTCTGGATTATATTGCACTAACATTACTTCTATAGAAACATACATGGTGTCTAACCAAAAGTCTTTAGATAGAGACACATTCATCAAATGGCATGACCGACTAGGTCACCCAGGTAGCACAATGATGAGGCGTATAGTCAAAAGTGCAAATGGACACCCTCTTAATAGTTTGAAAATCTTCTTACCACAAGAATTATCATGTGCAGCGTGCTCTCTTGGCAAATTTATCTCCCGACCCTCACAAACTAAATTGACACAAGAAAACCCCTTATTCTTGGAACGAATCCAAGGAGACATATGTGGGCCCATACATCCTCCGTGTGGACCATTTCGCTATTTTTTGGTCTTAATTGATGCATCCTCGCGATGGTCCCACGTGAGTCTTTTAGCAACTCGAAATGTAGCTTTTGCCCGTCTGTTAGCCCAAATTATACAATTGAGAGCAAATTTCCCAGAGTATCACATTAAAAATATTCGGATGGATAATGCAGGAGAATTCACATCCCAAGCTTTTAACGACTATTGTATGTCAATTGGGATAAACGTTGAACATCCAGTAGCTCATGTTCACACACAAAACGGTTTGGCTGAATCACTAATTAAACGATTACAGTTAATTGCTAGACCGCTCCTGATGCGATGCAAATTACCATCCTCGGCATGGGGGCATGCTATTTTACATGCCGCTGCACTGATCAGACTAAGGCCAACTGCTGATCATGACTACTCTCCCCTACAACTGGTCTCCGGAAGAGAACCTTGTTTGTCCCACCTAAGAATATTTGGGTGTGCGGTTTATGTACCTATACCACCACCACAACGTACCAAAATGGGACCACAGCGAAGACTGGGTATTTACATAGGTTTTAACTCCCAATCTATAATTAAGTATTTAGAACCATTGACAGGAGATATGTTTACAGCACGTTTTGCTGACTGTCAGTTTGATGAGACAGTATTCCCAGTCTTAGGGGGAGATAAGAATAAAGAAAGACTGGTAACACATGATATAACATGGAATGCATCATCACAATCAAATTTCGACCCCCGAAGTGGTCAATGTGAATCTGAAGTCCAAAAGATTATACATTTGCAAAGAATAGCAAACGAATTACCAGATGCATTCACAGACACAAACAGAGTGACAAAGTCACATATACCAGCATCTAATGCACCTGCTCGAATTGAAGTAATCCCTGAAGCGATTACCATACAAAGAAAACGTGGGAGACCTATTGGTTCCAAAGATAAGAACCCGCGGAAAAGAAAAGAGCAAAATAACACAGTTGGTGAAAACTCAGAAAAGAGTATAAATGAAACCCCAGGAGAGGTAAATGTCCCTGAAGAGACCAACACAGTTCCAGAGGAAAATCAGTTTCCAGAAGAAACACCGGTACCGAACGAACATGAGATCTCAATAAATTATGTACAAAATGGTACAATGTGGAACCGGAATAAAATACGTGTTGATGATATATTCGCATATGCTATAGCAACAGATGTACTAAATGACAATGATTACATACCTAAAACTCTTGAAGAGTGCATGCATAGAAATGATTGGCCAAAATGGCAAGCCGCTGTAAAGGCTGAGTTAGATTCGCTCGAAAAGCGAAATGTTTTCGGACCCGTAGTCCGGACACCCATAGACGTCAAACCTGTTGGTTATAAATGGGTGTTTGCAATTAAACGAAATGAAAAGAATGAGATTGTACGATATAAGGCCCGATTAGTAGCACAAGGGTTTTCCCAAGTCCCGGGACGTGATTATGAGGAAACGTATTCCCCTGTAGTGGATGCGATAACACTGCGATTCTTAATTGGCCTTGCAATCTCTGAAGGACTTCAAATGAGACTTATGGATGTTGTCACTGCATATCTATACGGGACCCTTGAGAATGACATCTACATGAAAATCCCTAAAGGACTAAAAATTCCCGAAGCATTAAATTCAACTCCTCGAGATATGTGTGCCATAAAGCTCAAGAGATCTTTATATGGTCTCAAACAATCTGGTCGGATGTGGTACAATCGACTTAGTGAATATCTCACGAAGGAGGGATACAAGTGTGATGTAATCAGTCCATGTGTCTTTATAAAAAGATCACTATCAAAATTCACTATAATAGCAGTTTATGTTGATGATATAAACATCATTGGATCTCCTGAAGAGATTGAACAAACTGCTGAACTCTTAAAGAAAGAATTTGAAATGAAAGACCTTGGCACAACAAAATTATGTCTCGGCCTGCAGTTCGAGCACTTGCGAAACGGTACATTCGTCCATCAATCGAACTACATCGAAAGAATGTTAGTACGTTTTAATATGGACAAAGCTCATCCCTATAGCATACCTATGGTTGTTCGACCGCTAGAAGCACATAAAGATCCTTACCGTCCTCAAGAAGAGGGTGAAGAAGTACTTGGTCCAGAAATACCGTACTTAAGTGCGATCGGTGCACTTATGTATCTTGCGAATAATACGAGACCTGATATCGCATTCTCAGTACATGTGCTAGCAAGATACAGTTCGAACCCAACACGTAGGCATTGGAATGGAATAAAACACATATTCCGGTATATTTGTGGGACACGAGACTTAGGTCTTTTCTATCAGAAGAATAAGGAGTCCCAACTTGTTGGGTATGCTGATGCTGGATATCTCTCAGATCCGCATAGAGCACGTTCTCAGACAGGTTATATATTCACATATGGAGGCACAGCAATTTCATGGAGGTCGACGAAGCAAACACTTACAGCAACATCATCAAATCATGCCGAGTTGATAGCACTATATGAAGCTGGACGAGAATGTGTGTGGTTGAGGTCAATGATTAATCACATACAAGGTGCATGTGGTTTAGAAGAGATTAAGAAGATCCCAACGATTATCTATGAAGACAATGCCGCTTGCATAGCTCAGATCAGAGAAGGCTACATCAAGGGTGACAGAACAAAACATATCTCACCGAAATTTTTTTTCAACATATGACTTACAAAAGGAAGGAGAAATCGATGTTCGTCAGATCAAGTCAACTGAAAATCTAGCTGACCTGTTTACAAAATCTCTACCTAGAAGCAGTTTCGAGCAACTATCACAGAAGATCGGGCTTCGCAGATTGAAAGACGTTTGTTAAATTAAGGGGGAGCATTATACGCGCTGTACTCTTTTTCCCTTGACTAAGTTTTGTCCCACTGGGTTTTCTTAGCAAGGTTTTTAACGAGGCAGCATAACTAATCCCGTAGCATTAGTTATTCTCTTTGGTCCTGAAGTACCAAGTTAACATCATCCTGAAGTATGTTGTTAATAGCGTATAATGAATAACAATATATATCTGAGGGGGAGTGTTATATTCCAGATATACATCCTTTTTATTCTCATACTTATCTACTAGTTTGTTATAAGGTTTATCCTTTATTCATGTACAAGGTTTATCCTTTATTCATGTGTATATATACCATGATATCAATGAGAATGAGAATCATCTTTTCCCTGCATTCAGTTTATTCTAAATATTATATTTTTGCT
>JBCNJP010012149.1:0-14282 GCA_039602395.1 Deinandra increscens subsp. villosa
TCCTATAATAAGCTTTGATTTTGAGTACTCTAAAGCTCTTTTTTTTTCTTGTAAGTGAGGCTTTATAAAAAGGGTTAGTTTAAAAACAAATCTTACAAAATTCGAAATAGATTTGAAGACATTTAATTGTTTAGTTTATTGATCAATTCGACATCGGATTCATCTTGAATTGATTCGAGTGTTTACGTACTTTTTTAGGGTTTGTTATGCTCTTGAATTTGATAAATGAACTAAACATCACGAAACTAAAGGTTAAGCAATTCTCATGATATTCTTGAAATTGAAGTTTAAGCAAATCTGTTGAAATCAAATTTTCGTCACCACTTATTTGGTCTACGTACCGGAACTGAGAACATTCGAGATTATGCAGGATTATACACGAAAGATACTTTTTTGGCTCATTGTCTTATTTGGTCTACGTACCGGAACTGAGAACATTCGAGATTATGGAGGATTATACACGAAAGATCGACTCTCTCCCTCTCTCCCGTAATTTACTCTAGTTCTAATGCCATTACTCTCTCTCTCTCTCTCTCAATTTTACAGCAGTATTTCGTCGTGTATAAAGTGATTGAATTTTTTTTAGTTAACAGGAAAATTTAACTCCGCTAGCCAAAATGATTCAAATGGTTTAGAATTACAAACGTCAGACTCAGATATATATTTCTGAAATTTTAGACCCACCTAGTTAAACCCAACAAATCTCGGATACGCAAAATAAACGTAACTATATTTATTAACTCTAATTATCTTGATTCAATGCTGTTAACCCATGGTTAACCAAATTAACCGAACCATTTTTTAATAATCAATAACCATTTATAATCTGAACCAAAAATTATCAAAATCTAAAAACTGAAACAATGGTAATAGATTCGGTTTTAACTTATAAAGAAACCATAAACAACCAACTTTTCCTCTTTTTAACAAAATACACATATTTCTAGAATAATTTTGTTCCTTCTTGTTTTGGCAAGGCGAAAAGAAGAGAGGGTCTCAAAACACCTTTTCATCTATCTTGTCTTTTATAATTAGATTCTTCAAGATGAAAATATCTCCATCAATTAAGCACCAATTCATCATGTCTATTTTGTTGGAACTAATTAAAATCATTTATATTTTTCTTTTGGAAAAGCAAAATCATTTATAATTAAGCAAGGGTTTTTATATCATTCATGTCCATCCATCTTGGAGTTGACCAATCCTATACCCTTTCAACTCTTTCATTCCTAAGTGACATATTATTATGACACTTTGAGAAAAAAAAAACAATTATAGAACTTTATTAGACAGGCACATGTTCATCACCTATTTATATATATATATATAGGGGAGAGATATAATGAAAACCTCTATAAGTTTGGAAAATCGTGTAAAACCAAACTAAAAAATTCGTTTTTTGTTCCGATTTTTTATGGTGATTCTTTAAGTTAAAAAAACTTTTTATGTAAAAAAATAAAAAAAAACGCCTAGTAATTTTTTTTTAAATATTTTATAACTAATGTTACATAACATCGGTTATAAAATGTTTTTTTTTTAAATTTTAGTAGGCGTTTTTTTTTTTTACTTTTTTGCATAAAAGGGGGTTTTTGAACTTAGAGAATCACCATAAAAAAAATCGGAACAAAAATCGAATTTTTAGCTTACTTTTCACGGTTTTCCAAACTCGGAGAGGTTTTCATTTTATCATTCCTCTCTCTCTCTATATATATATATATACACACACACACACACACATATATATATATATATATATATAGGGTTAGGTTCAAATGAGAACCAATTAGTTTTGAGAACCATTTTGGGCCACTAATTTTCAAGGGGGACCACTCAAATTCATGGGGGGGGGGGGGGGTTCCATATATATAAACTAGTGGCTCAGAATGGTTCTCAAAAGTTCTCAAACCCAATTAGTTCTCAAATGATCATCTTCATATATATATATATATATATATATATATATATATATATATATATATATATGAATGAGAACAATTAATAACCCTTCCTTGGAGTAATAACCAAATAACCACATCCTAGTGGCTTGATGAAAAAACAGGTGCTATGGATTAGTGACATGTGGCATTCTTTTTTTTTTCTTTTTTTTTAACAGAAAGGGTATAAGGGTATTTTACCCAAAAGAAAAAAGCACCCCCTCATTTTTAAAACGCTTATAACTTTTTTATCCAAAGTCGTTTTTTTATAAAAATTATACCATTGGACTCGTCGCTTTTTTATATTTATTTCGGATGTGGTCCCAACTTTTTTCGAAGGTTTTTTTTTCAAACGTCCGTATTAACATCAATGCTACAGAAAAAAGGCACCGGTGCTACCCAAAAAAGGCATCAGTGCTACTTTTTTGTAACATTACATGTCAATACGGACGTTCGAAAAAAAGTGTCAAAAAATGTCGGGACCACATCTGAATTAAAGATAAAAATGGGACGAGTCCAACGGTACTTTTTTTATAAAAAACCGATATCGGATAAAAAAGTTATAGCCGTTTTAAAATGGAGGGAGTACTTTATTGGTTGAGTTAAATGACTAAAATACCCTTTCTGGAAAAGGAGGGAGAGAGACACTTGTCATAATTTTGGTGGTTCAAATGGGTTATTTGGTTATTCCTCCAAGCAAGGGTTATTAATAGTTCCATACCCTATATATATATAGGGGAAGGATCATGCGTAAACACACTTATATTGCGAAAACGCGTAAACACATATTAAGACCTCTATAACTTCTTAATACGTTAACATTTTTTAAAAAAATTACACCAAAGGTCTTAAAATTATGATATCTTTAATTCTAGAATTTTTTTTTAAAAAAATTTAACGTTTCGGTTTTTTTCGTGTGATGCACATGTGCAGCAAAAAAAAAACTCATACTTTTTAGCATAAGTTAATATCTTTTTTTCTAAGTCGCACCATATATCTTATATTTCTGTTATTTTTTCGTATTATTTTTAATGACGCACATGTGCATCACACCAAAAAAAACCCTCGTACGTGTGGTATACATTAATATTTTTAATAAGAAATTGCACCCTAAATCTTATAGTTGTGTTATTTTTAGATCTAAAGAAAAAAAAAACAACATTTTATAATTTTTTTATTCTATGTTGCACATGTGCACTATGTACCATTATCATTAGTACAATAAATATTTTATTGTTTTTTATAAGTTTTTAACATAAGAAGTGTTTTTTCGCATGATAATTCGTCTTTGTACAGTACTAATGATAATGATGCACATGTGCAGCACACGAAAAAAACACGAAACATTAATTCTTTTCTACTTTTTTCTAGAATTAAAGATAACAACTTTCTAAGACTTTTGGTACAAATTTTATGAAAAAACATTAACGTATGAAGAAGTTATGTAGGTTTTAATATGTGTTTACGCGTTTTCGCAATAAAAAAGTGTTTTCGCATGATCCTTACCATATATATATATATATATATATATATATATATATATATATATATATATATATGGTGAAAGTTCTAATATAAAAGAATATTTGCGTGCGAAGTGTAGAAAGTAATTTGAGCCATTGATTTTGGAAGATGAATGATCCAGATCTAGTATATCTAATCCAGATAAGAAGAAGAAGAAAATAAACGTGAGAATAATCTGGAGGGGTAGAATTGGTAAAGCCTACAATTGTTAACTTTTTTCAAGTTCCCCGGGTTTTTTAAACGTCCATAACTTTTTTATACGACATATTTTCTTAAAAAAGTTTCACCATAAAATCGGGCATTTTATTCTCTTTAGTTCGAGTATAGTATTGCTATACTTTTTTTTCAAGTTCATTTATATGCTCTCGTATAATTTCCGTGATTATGAAATATAACTTGCATGATTATAAAATATAACTTGCGTGATTATGAAATATAGTTTGCGTGATTATTGAATATAACTTGCGTGATTATCGAATATAGTTTGCGTGATTATCAATATAACTTGTGTGATTATCATCAAAAACACGTGGACAAATTTACCCCCCGTCGTACGCTTCGCACGCAAATTGCCCTTTATACAATAACTTTCCCCTATATATGTACACATGATAAGATAAAACATATTTTGATCTTTTCCAAGTAAATACCCACTATATGACTATAATAAAATAATCTCATGCACTCACCAACAACCTACTAACCTTCTTCACTCTAAACTCATATCCAACCACATATAAACTTCTAATCACCCTTAACCACAAACAACTACATCCCTCTTAATTCTGAAACTCCACAACCAATGTCAAATTCATTTTCTTGTTCAAGTGTCTATATAAGTTTAAAAAGAATTGTCATCGAAAGCGTAAAATAATATAGCGTTTAAATAGTTTTTAAAAACTTGCCATATATTCATTGGCATATGCTTAAAAAGTCAAAAATAAGACCAATCATAAGGTAGGTGAGAGAACAAAATCAAGGTACTAGGTAATTTTCTTTACAATTATGAACATCTAACAACATATGATGATTGAAGATGTGTTGGCCACAACTCAAATATGGAAATTACTAAGATTTATAATATATATTATCCCTATAAAACAAAGTAAATGTTGTTATGAATAGTAAGTTCTTGTTTTAGTAGTGTCATGCCACGTGATAGTGAGACAGTCTAGTGGATGTCAAGTGGTACGAATAAAAAGTATATTATTTTTTGTTTCTTATCCAAGCGTAACAAGCCTAACACATAATTTGGTAGTGTAATAAGTATAGTCATGTCTATTTAGCAAATAAGTTGGTGTTGTAATAGGCACAATCGTGTAGTATAGAATTTCATTATTTTTCTATTTCCAATCTCAACGAATGTAGCAAGGTAGTTTGTGGTATAATAGGTACAGTCGCTTAACATAGTTTGTAGGTCATAAGCTCAATATTTTGAGCATTTGGGTCATTACATGTTTTTTTTATTTATGTTTTTTACATGACGCTATAACAATACACTATAGCAATACAACTTCATGTGTGACTGCGCTATCCCCCAGTAACGTGAAGGTTTGCAAAATATTTTATTTTTTAATTGTTTTTAAGTTGTTTTAAGTCGTTTTTAATGTTTTATTAGTTTTAATTTTATATCATTGCCTTTATGTATCTAATTTTTTTATGTTATATTTAACTAGGCTTCTATTTTTAACGTTCTTGCCTACAGTTACTGCTCCAAAGATAACCAAAACAGTGTTGAAAAATGCTCCCAAACAGAAGAATGTTGAAATACCTAGAGTCACTAAACCAAATGTGACTAAAACACATGTTAAAATACCTAAAATTTAGAAACAGAAAACCAAGGCATCTACACCCTCAATTCCTTTCCTGATTTCACCAAGGGGTGTGTTTGAAAGAAGTCTCATTTATTGATACTTTAGGGATACCCAGAACTACATTGGCTTGGGTCCCATTGACTAACTAATCTCTCACCTTGTGCAGGAATAGCCAAGGGGGACTATCATTAACTTTTGTTTGTTGATAGTGATTGTTCCAGGCACATGTTGTTGGATTTTGATATGTCCGACTATCGATTACACAATGTAACCATAAACGTATGATCCGAAAGTTACATTCCGGACGACGAACAAGTTATAATATTTAAATATTACCTATCACAGAACGAACATTAGGCGAATCATTATTTATCGAAATGATGATTGAAATTAATTGTTTAGAGAAACAATTAAGAGGACAAATAAATCGGTGAATGTTTAAGATGTAAACGATTATAAAATTGTTAAAGCGTTTAACAATTTGATCAGGGAATATTATTACGTCAAAAGACGTTTTGACTAAAATAATATTAATACGTTATTTTAATAACGTAAACGAGATGATTAATTTATAGAGATAAATTAAATACGGATAAAATAAATATTATTAAAGACGATAATAATAATTATCCGGAAAAACATTTTAGATAACTGAGATTACTAAAATGTGGAGATTGATTTAAATATATATCGGATATATTGGGTTTGTTTCGAACATATTAAATTTAGTTGGCATTAACTGTATTAACTGTTAATATCAGGATATTTTCATAGGGAAAAAGACAGTAACTTTAGGGACCAGATTGTAACTTGTATTCCTATATTTTTAAACCTAAACACACTGAAAACCCTAAAAGCTAAACCTAAAATCTCTCCCCTCTCTCCCTTGCGTCAGCCGGCCACCGCCGCCGCTTGTCTGCAGTCGACCACCGCCATCCTCGGCCGCCGCCACCGTCGCGCCGCCTCCGTTGCTGCCTCGCCGCCGTGACCGGTGGTGCACCGCCCGCCGACGTCGCGATCTCCACTCGATGACTCATTTTTATTTCGGGTGGTCGACCAATTCGGCTTGTCTCGATTTTGGATATCCGGTGATTTTCGGTTATCGTATCGGGAACCGGTTTTTAGTCGTTCAAGGAGTTGAACGAGTGATCAGGGATTTCTGGCAGATTCGGTTGTCGCATTCATGGTGTCTCATATCTGTTTTGTCAAGGTCAATCTCTAAACACCCTATGTTTGTGTTTATATATATATTTATCTGAATTATCTATAACTCGATCACTGACGTTGAATACGTGAAACTCGTTTATAAAAAAACGCTTCCGCAATTGATTATCTGACACAATCAATTTTCTGATAAAACAAATATAAAATACGATTTTATATTAATTCGACAAATTTAATTTTGTCCTTAACGAGTCATAGATTCCCAACAGTGGTATCAGAGCCACTTTTACGACCATTCAGATAATATTAGATTAATGATCTTGAATTTTATATATATATGATTTGTCACGACATATAATATTAAGCCTTTACGTTTATGATTTTGTGAATCGAGCAATCGACCCTATAATTATTTAATTGTGATTTATTTTGATCATGGTTGTTTTTATAATTAATGATGCATGTATTTTCGGGTAATTGTGGACCCGCAATTTAATAGTTAGGCTTTATTTTATTTGTAAAATGTAAGGGGCTATCTGGGTGATGCTATATAGCATCTTAATGGGAGAAATGCCTTTTTGGAAAATGTCTTAATCAGAAACACTGTTTGGTTCACACAAAATGTCTTAATCGGTTAGACATTTTTAGCTTTATCATCCAGCCAAATAAATGAAGCTGTATTATACAGCAAACCAAGAGAACAAAAAAAAAGAAAAAAAAGCGCGATGCCTCTCCCCCTTGTGTGGACGACCTCCGCCCCCACCCTGCCTCACGTCCTTTGCCACCTTCGCCTCCGGCCGGCCGTCGTTCCTCACCCCCATCGCATCTTCCTCCTGCTCCGGTCCCTCCTCCTCCGATTCATCCTCCTCCCCCGTCGGATTCATCCTCTACGCCGCCCCCTTCTCACAAAAGGTAAACCCTAATTTTTTTTAACTTAAATTTCGTTTGATTATCTATGTGTTTGATTATATCATTGCTTTTGTATGGATTATATCACTGATTTGCTACACATGAATGTGTTTATGTTTGAATCTTGTTAGAGAGCCCTATTTAGGGTTCATACAAAAGATGAATATGTGTAGGTTAAGGCTGTTTTTTTGAATATGTGTATAGGTTATTCGGATCTTGTTTTCTTTTCACTAATTGATCAACAAAAGATGAATCATTGTAGTTTTAAAGATTGAATTTGTGTAGTTTAATTTGGGTTTTTGTATGTGTTTGAATATGTGTAGTTATATGGATGAATAGATTATATATCTTTGATGTTCTTTTTGGTTGATGATAGATGCTTAATTCTTCTAAAGAAATGGTACAAAAGAGGGTTAGGGCTAGTTGGACGTCGGTAGTTGACAAAACTTTTTTAGAAGCATGTATTCATGAAGTCACAATTCATGGCCGTGATGGGTTTAAACCAGTTTCATGGAGTGCTATTGCAGAGAAATTGAAAAATGAACATACTTTTGCAGTGGACCAAAAAAAAATGAGAAATCACTATGATTACTTGAAAGGAAAGTATACAGCGTGATCAAAGCTTAAGAACAAAACCGACAACGTGTATAACCCTGTTACCAACATGTTTACTTTATCGGAAGAGGAGTGGCAACTTGAGATTAAGGTATATGTTCTTTTTTTGTTTACACACACACACACACACACACACACACACAATATATATATATATATATATATATTCAGTGACTGTTAAGTGATTTTTTATAATTTGGTCAAAATCTAGGCAAACCCTAAAGTAGAAAGCCTGAGAAGAGCGCCACCTGATCATCCTGGGTTGTGTACTCAGTTGTTTGAAGGATCTACTTCAACTGGCTTTGATAGTTGGGGTCCTTCTTCCACACTCCCTCGTCCTTCTGTGAACATTAATCTTGATGAGACTAGTGACACTCAACTGCATATGGTGATTAGCCAAGAGTCTTCTTATCGATCTGGCAATAAGAGGAACACTTCAACTGAATATGCTAGTGAAGAGCCACCGGTTATGTCAAAGAAAGGAAAAAAGAAGGACACTTTCAAATCAAAAGTACTAGAAGTTGGTGAAGATATTAGCAAGGTGGCAAAGATGTTGCTTAAAATAACTCAAGATGCGGATAAGTGTTTTGAAAAACTGAATGCTTTAGGATGGGAGCGAACAGATGCAAAGTACCAGATGGTGCTTTTGCTTTTTGGTGAGAGTTCTGGTGTTAGAAGAGTGTTACTTTTACTCGAGCCGGACACATGTGAGCAATGGGTTAGGAACGCTGGAGGGAAGTATGGTTTGTTTGGATCATAGGTTTTATGTTTAGGATGACTTGTGTTGGATGATTTTCTTTTGGATGTCTTTTGGATTATGTTATTTTGGGTGACACCTAACCTAGGTTGTATGTTTAGGATGACTTGTGTTGGATGATTTTCTTTTGGATGTCTTTTGGATTATGTTATTTTGGGTGACACTTTTATGGTATTTTAGTTGAATGTTATTTGGATGATAGCTTTATGGTATTTTAGTTGAATGTTATTTGGATGATACCTTTATGGTATTTTAGTTGAATGTTATTTGGATGACAGGTTGCCTATGGACTCGGATGATGAAATTATAGCTTTCCTTTTCCTTTGTTGGAAATGGTTAAAGTTGGTGTCATCAATGAATGTAGGGATAAGAGATCTAATCTCGGCATTGACCAGTCATGAATACACACAAGAATTGTTGCATGGCTCTTCCACACAATGTCATGAAATGATGCGCATGTCACGTGATGCATACGTACTATTGTGTAATCATTTTCGCCAGAGAAATTGGTTACATAGTAGTAGGTCAATAACCTTTGAAGAATAGATGGCTATGTTTTTTATTCTCATAGGACATAATGAGCGTATGCGAATGGTTAAAAGGAGGTTTCAACATTCAACAGAAACAATTCATAGATGTTTTTATGAGGTTCTAGACGGGATGATGAAATTTGCAAGAGAAGTCATAGTTCAAACTTCTAATCCAAGCACGAATGCTTCAGAACAACATATGAGGCTAATGCAATTCTTTCCTGGAGCAATAGGTGCATTAGATGGAACTCTTGTACATGCAGTAGTACCTGTTGATCAACAAACTCGTTATAGGGGAAGAGGAAAAGGTGATTGCTTTCAAAACATCTTGGGAATCTGTAATTTTGATATGATATTCACCTTCGTCTGGGCTGGATGGGAGGGCATTGCACATGATTCACGTGTTTTGAAAGAAGTTGCATTTAATCCAACTTCTGGCTTTCATTTCCCTCCACCAGGTTTGTATTATAATTTGCTTTTTTATATATTCATGATCGGGTTTGTTTATCTATTTTTTTAATGTAATAGTTTTGATACTAACGTGGGTTTACAGACAAATATAACCTTTGCGACGCTGCATACACCAACACTCGTGGGTTTATGGCTCCTTACCGTGGTACGAGATATTGGCTAGCCGATTTTCGTAGACAACGCGCCTTGACTAAGGAAGAAAAATTCAACCATTCCCATGCACAACTCAGGAATGTTATTGAACGGGCATATGGTGTATTAAAGGCAAGATTCCCAATTCTAAAACAAATGGCGCCTTTTCCATTTCGAACACAAAGAGACATAGTGATCGCTTGTTTCGCCGTCCATAACTTTATCAGGAAATGGAATATTCGTGATGAGTTATTTATGTCATGCGACGAGGACAATCTTTTTGCAGAGGTACACGATGGGGGAAGTGATACTACGTCCGCTCACGACATGGAATGGGGCTCGCAAGGCGTTGAGTATATGGCTAATTTGCGTGACAATATAGCTTCTCAAATGATGCCAAATGAATAAGCTGTATTTGTATTTTTACTATGTTTTCATGAATCGTTAAGCATGTTTGTCTTATTTTGATACTATGATGGTTTGAGTTTATTTTTTCCTTTAACAATTATTTATCAATTATTATTCTGATCAAACAGATAATTAAAAAATAGTTATTTTATACAGTTATTCAGATGTTCAAACAAACAGCACATAATGATTCAACACCTTACTGATTCAGCACTTCTTTACCATACAGACAGCTTATTCATTCAGTACCAAATGAAACAGATGAACCAAACATCACCTAAATCTATTTATATCGAAAACCTACATCATGGAAGACCAACGAAGACGTGGATTGTCAAAGTAGATCCGGAATGGTGGTCGAATGATATTTTTGGACATCTCATAAGGATCAAGGAAATCAAGAGAAGTAGGACCAGAATTGTGGTTGCATGTCCCTTATTGACCTAGTTTAGTCTCGTTCATTGGCTCAAAGAAAACTAAACATATGATCATAAATGGCTCGATTCCATATGTGGTGGTTGATTAATTATTTAGAATAATGCATTTAGTCAAACTGGTTTACGCAATCTTAAAAGGAACGTTGCTAATTAAAAGTCATGTGTTTAATAAGTCGTTATTATAAAGTTGGTTTTAATTTAATAGTTAAATATTAATAGCTATAAAATTGATAAAGAGTTTATTAGTTTTAAGAGTATTCGCGGTAAATTACTATCATAATTTCATTAATTAATCATAATTTCATTAATTAGGTTATCTAAAATACGATCGCATCGTGTGACGAAAATAGAGTTTTTTTTCAGGATTTATCACGAATAAGTAAAATATGATTTTACTAAAATGCACGACTTATTTTTTATGCAAATTAGTCGTCCATTATATCTTCATAGTATAGAAGAAAATCCCAATTTCAAAAAGATATTTAATGTCATCCTAGATTTGAAAAACTCGAACCGATCTATCCGAACCCCCTTTGTTAGCGCTTACCCTGTGTCACACCCCCAAAAATCCACACGCGGAATATCACCGCATGGAGCGTGACAAAATTTATTATTCATATACATAGATTTTTGTATAAATGTAAGGGTTATCCAAAAAACGTTAATTTTACATTTCCTGAATATGTATATTTATATACTTTTCAAATATGTATTCTTTTACAATTCCTTGCCAAATAACTAAATATTTTATATATAAAAAATCAATTTATATAAACCAATGGGATGGAGAGCAAGATTAACGACATTTACGAAAATATTACGGGTCCAAAAGCATGTCAAGAATGATGGCTGATTGGTTTTGAGTCAAGAAAAATATCAAAAAACTGAAATAAAATAAAATAGCAAAACCGGAGGTCACCAGGTTCGAACCTGTGACCTCTAGCTCAAATGCGAGAGACCTAACCACTGGAACAAGGACATGTTTTGGTTTAAGACTTGATCGAAAGGCTTTTAACTATATTCGGTAAGTGAAAATCGGGTTTTTGATTAAAACTGAAAAAGAATGCGGAAACCGAGAGTCGAACCCGCGACCCCTTTGATACAAGTTGTAGCCTTTACCCACTGGGACAAAGTTCCAACTGATTAAAATCTGGAAAAAGAAATATATATTCAATTGGCTAATGTGTCATCTTCTTCATCAGAAAAACCCTAACAAATCGGATCCTCGATTAATGTCCATAAGGAACTTATGAATCAGACTAACGACAAATGAAATCATGTACGAATATAGGTTCCAGTTCATACATTCTTCTAGTAACGAAAAGGAGCTCGAAAGACAATGACGGTGATGCTACAATCGAACGAACGACGACTCGAAATCAAACACAGTCTCGCCAAAGCTGCTCTTGATGGTGACGGTGAGTGATCGAACGGTGGTTGAATGGTGGATGGAGGGATACGTATAGTGTATGATGATGGAAAATGGGTGACGGGAACGAAGACGACGATCTGAGGTGTGTGTGTCGCCGGTTTTTTTTCTCTGGTTGTCCCTGAGAGTTCACCCTGAGAGGTTGGGGTTGGAGAGTTCCACCGATTCCATGGTTTTCATCAGGTGTCGATCGTAATGAGATTTTGATATCATAAGCATTCATGCGGGGGTTAAAGTCGATCGAGTGGAAGGGTTTCCGTAACCGACAAGGAGATTAAGGGGATTGATCCGATTAGTCGTTTCTTTTAAAACCAGTTTAGGGCAACGACGTGAACAACCCTTCTAGTTTTTACACTAAAAGAATCTGAATTTCGGTAAATACAAAAATAATCCCTCCATATTTAATTAACTAAAATTTGAGTTTAAGAAAGTTGCAAGACCGGTCCCTCGAGGTTTAATATACTTAACACACAATTAATCAGGATAACTCTATTCAATACTCGCATCCGAAAAGCCATTTACTTTTAAAAAATATATGATATTTTATATTTAAATAAATACACCAATAATTAGAATTAAAACTTATAAAACCATAAGTATATAATCCATATAAGATCATGAAGTGGTTTACTTAAAATCAAGCAACGATTTACATAAAAATATGTCGCATAAAATTATGAATACAATTTCATACATATATGTATTTTGAGTTCACATAAAATGATGAATCCGAAATCGTAATGATACACGTAAACTTACATAAAATTATAGAAGTGTTAGGTGTAACCTCGTGACACATTGTCACATAAAATAATAAGATAATTCATGTGAATTTATAGATGTAAGTATTCTACATAAAATCATAAGTTCAATTGCCACATAAAATCAGAAATGTTCACACGAAATCATAACGTATGATTTACATAAAATCATAGAATATCAAACGTTTAGACTTAAGTGGATGCTCGTATCGTGACGCTTACATAAAACCCTAATTGCTAAAGTCAACACCGTCAACACATAAATGTTCACATAACATTTAATACAGTTTACGTTCAGTTAATGCCAGTAAAGGACCTGAAAAATGCGGGTTCTCACAATATCCCCTTGTTGAAGAATTTTCGTCCTGAAAATTGAATAACGTGGTTAACAAGTTGGTCACAAAAAAATAAACATTTCTCAGTTGTCACATCATCCCCTTGTTGAAGAATTTCGTCCCGAAATTTAAATCGGTGACAATTGTTTGAAGAGTCGAATTGACAGTAACGTATCGAAATATTTTAGGTTTCCTACTCCAAAACGAGTGATGGATGATATACTCAAAATGTGTCCTAGAAGTTGAGAAGATTTCAAAAGTTTAGAGGATTTCAAATGAAATTCGAAACGAAAGTATAGAAGGTGATTTTCCTATAAAACGTTCTCCTATGACAAGAGTCAAACGAACGTATCACGAGAACCGAACTGAGTGGTAAGAAGAGCAAAGTGACAAGATAACATAAGTATCTGAAATAAAATTTCAATACGGAGAACAATCATAATACATCCGAGTAGTTTCCAGCTATTGTACCCAATGCTGGGAGTGAGGTTCCCACTTCGTGTCTCGTTTTCAGTTAAGGAAATCACATTAACCAATAATCCAAGTGAATTAAAGAGGAACGAATTTGAGTATGAGAAAATTGTGTGTGCATCCGGTTAATTAGTGTTTCTTTAATAGACCCATTGTCTGGCAAAAACGTAAACGTCTGAATTTGCCTACCAGCTAGCAAACATCATATAATTACACAAGACTGATCAAGTTAACATTAGGACTCATTTATTGGTTTAGAACTTTATGAAGTTATGACCAATTAAGTTCACATGATTCGTAATACATTCAAAATTACCTTTCATGCAATAATGGTTTAGATAGCATTTGAGTATCTATAAATGCTTCTTTATTTGTGGATATGTTCAACGCATAATAGCATGCAATCTATCATGAAGGTTTACCATACAACACATAAAATTGTCCCCACACCTTATATACTAGCATACAACCCTAGCATGGCATATCTCTAGCATATAAGTTCATAAACTAACCAATACAACCCATACGGTGCAAAGTTGACGGGCCAACTTCACACAGTCTTGCACTAGTACAAATATGACATACGGTCAC
>JBCNJP010012150.1:0-14282 GCA_039602395.1 Deinandra increscens subsp. villosa
CTAGAGAATGCACCAAGCCGAAGGTTGAAAGGGATGTTAAGCCAGCTGATGAAAAGAAGGAAGGGATAAGAAAGGATGCTACGAAAAATGACAGGGCACTGGTGGTTCGGCATACTCCAGGATATGATTGGACTTCGCAGGTGGAAGTTTTGAGCCTGACACTTCATCATGTGGCCCTCCTTGCTGAAGAAGAAGCCGAAAAGGAAGTTGCTGCAATCGGCCATCATGCTTTCATGGCACACATCACTCCAGATAATCATGAGGTATGTTCTAATTCTAAATTTCAAGCTATGCTTAAAGAATGTAAAGATTGGGAATGAAAGTTCGTTAATAAAACCCTAAATCATGAATCAACTGCTAGAGACCTTAGGTAGTATAAAGATAAGGCCAGAATATTTAGTGAGAAATTAGAGGCTATTCAGGTAGATGTTAGGAATTTAGAAACTCAAGTGAGCGATAAAAGCACATATCTTAAGATTGCTAATTCTAAAGTGGAAGTTTTGACCAAAGGGGTGGAGGAACTTAGAACCAAATTAGGAACATCTCAAACTAAAATCGAGCGTACTGATAAAATTGTTTCTAAAATGATGGAAGCTAGCTCCCTATTTTATAACACTTATTAGAGAATGAAGCATGTTAAAGCTAATTCGGGTTTGGGTTTTAGCTCAGATGAAAAAGATGAAAAATCTACACACACGGTTCCTATGCCTTTGATGCATGAAATGATATCTGATCATAAAACTTCTCAAACCACTTTGGATGTTAAGGCTGAAATTGATTGGAAACTTGCTGCTTGCCCTATTAAAATATCTACTCCTGTTTCTAACCCACTGACAATTCTACTTGTTGCATAGACCATATGAGCCCTTTTACCCTAAAAATTTCATGCAGAATCCTGTCCCACAGGGCCAAACACATGGTGGTTCAAAATACAAGCATGCACCTTCAAACCCTAAGGTGCGGAAGTTTGTACCTCAACAATCAAAGGTACGGAAAGTGAATCAAAAGCCCAAGTCACCTAAAAAACCAACAAAAACTGTTTTTAAAACTGATAAAGCTTTTCATTCTAAATCAAAACCAGTCAGTTTTCCAAAACAAGTCAGTTTTCCAAAACCAGCTGGTAATTCAAAACAAAAGTGACATGTGAGGAGGAGAGGTGGAACATTTCAAAGGTGGTAAACCAGCATTACCAGCCTAAAGGGGTGTATATAAAACACTCTAAACAATTTCAAAATGTTCAGAAAAATCCACCCAAGGGTCCTCAGGAAAAAGAAAATTTAAACCACTATGTCTGGAAAGTCAAGACCAAAGAAGTTCTTGAGAAATCCTAAGAATCCCTAATACCAGAAACACCCAAACCCGGCCCAACCAAAAGCAACCAGAAAAAACCTATAACCAAGGCAACCACAACTCCGATACCTGATTTTTACAAAGGGATTTGTTTAAAAGAAGTAACTTTCATTGATTCATCAGGTCTACCAAGAACCACAATGGCCTGGGTTCCAATAGCTAACTAATCTCTCACTGTGTGCAGGAACAGTCAAGGAGGACTTCTATTAACTGATTTGTTTTTAGAGGTGATTGTTCCAGGCACAGGATATGAGACATCTCTTCAGTACATGCTATGTAGATTTTCAATGAAGAGTGTGTTCTTCTGGTGAGAGGTAAATCTAACAATATCAGCAAGGTACCGTCTGAATTGGTTGTTTCTTGGCTAATTTGATGTGAAGTATGGCAGTGCATGAAACAAAACCCATTTTTTTTAAAAAATTTCAAAGGGAAAAAAACTTTGAAGGTTAGATTGGCCAATTTTGTCTTATATTTTGTGATGTGTCAGTGTGTTAAAAAAAAGGAGTGTGTTGTTATTAAAAATCAAAAAGCAAGGGGAAGAATAGAACAGAAGAAATAGTTGACCCCTCAAAGATTGTCTAAAAAAAATTATGCTTTTTAATTTTTAATCTTTTGTTTGTGTGTTCTAAAAGGTGGGAAGTGATATCAATTTCCAGGTTTTTGCTGACTGACACGCGTTAGGTGGATGTAAAAATTAGCAGTGATTCACGGTTGATATGCTTGGTAGGCTCTGCTGTCAATCGATCAAAAGGTACGGTTTGTCATAACACTTCAACATAACGTATGATGCTTGATTGGAAACACACACTTGGGTTTGTACAACCTCTATTTGACTGTGTACCATGGATCCTGAGACACACGCCCGATTCTGAGTTCTTTGATGTCATGGTCAAAAATCACATCCCCTCTGCTTTGCGTGAGCAATGACCTGGGGATGTTGTACGTGAGTCAGGCCTCATCTGTTCTGCGATGGCAGAGACCTGGAACCTCCCTGATCCACGTACCACTAAAGATCACATTGTACAGAATGATTAAAAACCAAAAGATGCCAATGTGCACAACTGAAAGAGACCCTCAAGAGTCCAAAACCCTAAGCATGTGTCATTGATGAGATCATTAAAAAATGTTTCAAAAAATTCAGTTGACTTGTATATTATCCCCAAAAATCTCTATGATTTATTCTTTATTTTCTCAACCCAGTCTGGAGCATGATGTTAGGCTTAAGGAAAGGTGTCGTGAAAAATGTTGTACGGAAACCAGGTATACTTGATAGAATATACAAATTATACCTAGGACTTATGTGTGTGACTTGGATAGATATTCATAAATAATAAACCTTAAAAGATAAAATTATGTGACAATCTGCTTGAGTAAGCGAAAGTAGCATGAGTTTAAGATGGATCAAATATACCGGCAATCACCTGAACGTGTGAAGTAGCAGACGCTAAAAAGGGTTCCTCACTCACAGAATGTCTGGTATGATCCCTTAGAAACCTTCTCATGTGTAAATTGTTTTATATTTGTGTGATCTTAATTTTTTCTGGTGTGAGTGTTTAAATTTTCTTTCTTAAGTTTATGAATTGGCCAGGTTGATTTGAGAAGTTTAAGTAAGTTTTTATGGGTTTTATGCAAGAGAGTATGACCCCCCTCCCCCCCCCCATAATCTCAGGGGGAGAAAATGTGAAGAGTCCTCGGGTTCACGGGAAGTATTTATAGGAAACCATAACCTATGTTAGGGTTTTTGGTTAAATAATGCTAACCCAGTAACCAGTCATCATTATCTGGTTAGAGTCTGATCCATGTTGTGCTTGACAGGTTAAGTCATTAAAAGACAACTCATGGACAAGAAAGTCAAGGACTCAGTTGATCAAAGCAATGATGCTGCTACTAATATAGTTGAAGAACCAGCCGGAAAAGGACTTACCCTATGCTCAGGGGAAGTCTGTTGGTTCAAGAAAAGCTTCCAAAGATTTGAAAAGATACCATTCACATGTTGAGGGGAAGCAATAGGCATCATTGCAGTTAATGAAGAAAAGATGCAGAGCAGTCAGAACAAGAAATTTCTCAATCCAAGAAATTCAAGAATGCCAAGATAGGGGTTTTAAAAGTTTTACCATCTGAAGTCACCAACAAGTTAAGACAGTTACCGATGATTCAGCAAAGACTCAACATTTTTCAAGAACGAGCAAGTATTTGAGAATCCTCCTCTCATTACTTGGTCATCATGTGTAGTTCAAGCTGATGCTGATTGAGAGAACATTCCCAAAAGTCGTTCGCTATTGCCCAATGAAGATTGGTAAAGAAAAGAATCTTCACCAACCCATGTTCAAGCCGAGGAGAAGACTGCAAGTCTGAAGATTGAAATTAGAAGACATTTAATATCACAAGACAAGGGGAAGATTGTAAGGGAATAATTTGTGGCTTGTGTATTAAATTATCCTTTGGCGGATCATTTTGAAGGCCTATGTGTTAGAATAGGTGAAAATTAGTTGGGTTATGGGTATATTAGGTCATTGGGCCATTTTAGACATGTTTGGGCTCAAATAGAAAGAGTTTAAAGGGAGTTCAGTGGGCCTGAAATGTCAAATACGGGAATTTGTGTTAATTAGGGTTTAAGAGATTAGCTTGTTTTCCAAGCTATACCTCTCCTATAAATAGAACCCTCATTTGTCTAGAATAGGTTGTTGATTGTGGGGGAAGCTCAAGGTGATTATCGAAATCCTCCATAGAGAATTTCGATCATGTGTGTTGCAACCAAGTTTACTAATCAAGTATTCTTCTTTCGGTTTGTGTTTTCTTGGTTTACTTTAATTGTTAATCGTTCTAATTGTTATTCTTGAATCATCTAGTAACACCGGATTTCGCACGGTTGTTACTAGACATTGATATCGCGTGAGGAACTATTTTGATCCTTACACACTGTAAGGCGTGTAACTCTCTGAAGTGCAGTGGATCAGAAAATCCTACTGAACTACCTCAATGGTTAGAAGTCATCAAGTGCCCCACTGCCAAAACCAAGAAGATGAAAAGGAAAGATAAACATCACGCTATAACAACCACACCTGCAGAAGCTGCTATACCTACTACTCCTGCTACTCAGAAGGATCCCGATACTCGATCGACCATGAAACCTTACATTGGACCTTACCCTTTGTGTAACACCTTTCAGCATCATCACCCGGTGGTGTCACCCTGCCGCAGGTGTTATAATTGCAATCGATATGGTCATTTCCAGAAAACCTGTCATGTGCCACCAAGAGCCCAACCTCCAATAGTTCAACCTATACATGTTTAAGTTGCTGCTGCTATCCAGAATACTTTCTCCTCCATGTTTTATTGCTACCACTGTGAGAAATTTGATCACCTACCATACACATGTCCCCTACTGGCCGCTGATAACCCTCCTGTGAAGCAACAATATCAAACTCCAAGCAACTACTACTTTCGCCATGGATGATCTCTGAAGGAAGAAGTGATGATGATTGAAGATCGTTTGGACTCTGTTAATACTTAGTAAATCAATTACCCTGTAATTAAAGTTTGTAATCTTTCCAATAGATGTTCATCTTATATATATATATATATATATATATATATATATATATATATATATCAGAATATGAGTTTTACTCTTTACTTCTTGTCCTCCTACTTACTCAATCATTTCTTATATTCACATTAACCTTAAACCTCTCATTATGATTAATCAGCGGACAATAAACCTATTACCCTCAATTTCCGTTATCCTTAATTGCAACTCAATCCCTGCCAAACATATTTACGCCTATCGGGAAGATCAAACGTCATCATTGAATTGAGTATCGCAACATCACGTGGAATTTGTACCTCATTCAGATAATCCAAACTTGACTATCCGTCATTCAGTAAATTAGAGACACGCGTCCTTCATCAGAACCCATAAGTACCTACACGTGACATTCCTGGTATTACTCCTATTGTGAAGATCACCAAATCAGAATTCATTCGCCTTAGTTCCCTGCTTCGAGGAACAACCATTCATTAAAGATGATACATCTTGAATGTACATCACCAGTCCGATGCACTCAGCATCAAATATCAAAACTCTTATGTTAGGAACATCTTCGATAAGAATTCACAGAATCACCTATCTCCTCAAGATCAATTTTCGCTATTGGCCTTATCTCTATACAGAATAATTATCCATTTGTGATTCCTAAACTTTCTCAAAAAAATGATTTAATCTGGTCTTGGTCCCCCCCCCCCCCCCCAATGATCTTAATAAAGGAAAAATTTATGATATCCAATTTGCATTATCATTCGAATGGTGATTCATTCAAATAGTGGGCTGCACTTCGATATCAAGTGCTCAATTCATATTATTATTTGAATGGTGATTCATTTAAATGGTAATTTCGTGTTGTATCATTATCTTTTCCTCAAATGGACTAATCAAGTATCTTTGTTAAAAACACTTCTCTCACATTATCACTGCCTTAAATGGCAATAATTGAATTTTCTCTAGATCATAAAGTATCTCTAATTGCTCTGGCCAGTCCAAGACTTATACGTACTACACCTAAACAATTGTGTGTGATGCTTGCTTAGCATACATTTGGTTTTGGTCAAAGACGTTAATTTAGGGTTTTAGCCAATTTCTAATCCAGATTATTAACAAGCTCGCGTCCCGTAGGTGAATTGAATGTGGCTCGCTACCCATCTAGCTCACCAATACTCGACACGTTTTCTTGTTAAGAAATTTGTGATCCCAATTTATTGTGTGGAATGATATTCTTGACTTAATGTCAAAATATCAATTTCAACAATTTACAAGTAAATCATGTTACACACCACCACTCTTCTCATATTCCACAGGTCTTTTCCCTGAAGTAGGGGAGACGGTAATAAATCAAATCTATAAATCTGATGGTTACGGATAATCATGTAATCACAATCCATCATATCTGATGTTATTCAATCTCTATCGTGTTGTTACGATCTTAAGTTCATTCGTTATTATGGAAAATGGTAGTTCTCCGTAACTTACTAGCGCATTTTTAAAGTATTACAGATGTGGTGGGTTAGCTGCGGTACACCGTAAATATAAGCATCGAAGGTACTTTAAAAATGAATTAGGAATCGAACTTAGAACTGACTATTGGTTGTTGTTTGTATCAAATTCCCTATCACCATTGATATACTCCTTCCTTTTATCTCGAATATCTCTTCTAATTTCGGGACAAAAATTCCTGAAGTAGGGGAGACTGTAACAACCATGACCGACCCATTTACAAAACCCGACCCAAATCTGAACTTGTCGCGTAAATCGAGTTTTGATTTAATAATTATCGAAAGAATTTGTCTAAAATATACAATTAAATTATGTTCGGGATATTCCATAATCATTTTTAAAGCAAAATAATAAATTTGGAAAGTATTAAGTTAAACGATTTGTTTAAAACAAAAATAAAGCGATTTTTGGATTCTACACGATTTCGGTATTCGATTAATCGTTTACCAGGAATCTCGGGGGTTTTTAGCTCAAAATATATAACTTTGAATGTCCTACAATCATTTTATAACATTAAAAACCAATTGGTTAAATTTTGGATCAATTTTGTTAATTATTTTGCAAATAAATGAGTTTACCGTTTTTCGTGCAAATCCGTTAATAATCGGGAATCACGTAAATTTCAAAAATCATATTTTAACGTTCCTTAGTGTTTTATAAGGTCAATATAAGTTGCTCATAAAATTTTACAGGTTAACGAGTTAAATGACCTCGAACGAATAAAAAGAATAATTATATATTAAATACGTATTTTTAAACCTTGTTATGCATGTCCTGAGACTTAGAAAACCATGAGAAATTATTCTAAACCATTTTTGGACATAAAATGATAAGGTTAGAAAAGCCTAGGGGTTATAATCACTCAAAAACCAAAGTTCAGGGGTTAAATTGTAAAATAAAACGGCAGAGACCAAACCTGTCATTTAGCAAAAGTTGGCTCACGGTACGCGCCAGACTCCCTCCCCCCTTCACGATACGCGACGCCTACAGGTCGCACATTTTTGGTTTTGCGAACTTGTTCTCCAAGTTTGGTCCATCTAGGTGTCGAGTTCGACCTCTTAGTCACTCACTTACGTGTAGCAATGTAATTTTGTCCTTGTTAGTATAAATAGCAGCTTGAATCCTTCATTTACACTCACCAATTTACAAGAAATATTCTTAGAAAATCCTTAAACCACAACCGAACCTTGTTCATCGAAATTCGCTCGATCCAGAAGCTCCCCAAGGCTCATCTTCTGCAGTCCCCCATATTTTGGTATGCTCTACAAAAGCCCTCTATCAATTTCTGTTAATTTTGTCTTTAAGATCGAGATTTAAAACTATGTTAAAAATTAGGGTTCTTGATATATTTCTCCAAGTATGGGTAATCGGGTTGGAATTAGGGTCTGAATTTTTGTAGGTAATCTTAAAATAATGTGTTGTAAGAAAGCCCTAAGTTAATTTCAAGTTTTATAAAGGTTTGGTATTTTATCTAAAAATTGGACATAATTAGGGTTTTCACGTCGTTATTCAACCAAACTAAGTAAACGGTGTCGAATTAAGGTTTGATATTTTGAGAAATATTATATATATTATAATGAATAAAAACCCAAGTTTTTACAATGTTATAAATTATTTTGATATTTATTTAATAAATACATTAAAATTAGGGTTTTCTAGACGTTGCTTTGCCAAAAATAAACAAACGGGTTAAAATTATGGCTAATCTTTTAAGGTATATTATAAAATAATATTTTAAGTAAGAGCCCTAAATTTATTCCATTTAATAAAAGATTTTGCTAATTATTTGGTAAATATTTCAAAATTGGGGTTTTGAATATGATTATTTAATATGAAACAAACCGAAAAGGTATTAGGACTTGGTTTTTGGTCTTAGATCATGTTTATATATATAATAAGAGTATATGAGTCCAAAAGTGATAAATAATAAAGTATTATAAATACCGAGTTAATCGGATACTTAGAAGTTTGTGCGGACCGGAAGAGTAGGCACTTGTACTCTGGGGGTTTCTGGCAAAGCGGGGGTGTCGTATAAATCCCAACTAGGACCTGGCATGCCTCACTCGGCGATCCCGGGGTGAGCGTTTACTTATAGGAATGCACGTCTTCATATTATCACTAAACCCTAATTTCCCGATAAAGGGTAAAATGGTCTTTTAATCATATAAGACCTAACTCTCATTAAGTTCCTCGTGTCCTTAGAACTATAAACATTATGATTCCCTATATTCATTTAGCATGTTCGTTTCATTAGGATAATCTCCAGATTGTTATCTCTCGCGATTGGTTCTATCTCTCGTTTCTGATCTACTTATCAGGTGAGTATTCACTAAATTCTCATTTCTTTTAAAATGGGATTTGACTCAATATTCAATTCGTATTATCATTTATGATGGTGATTCATTCGAATGATAATCTGACTTGTGAGAAATCATAGCTCCATATCTTTAACCTTTTTGGGGTGTAACATGTATCTCTATCTCAAAATCGTTTCTCTAAACCACAAAAGAGATTATATGTTGATTGGATACGTTCATTGTATGTTAAATTTATGTGAATTATTGTGATTGGTTTTGCTCTAGCACTGTGCTCTATTTCACAAACTCATAGCGTACTCATTAACACACCGAGCATGGGTTACAGTAATATATCTATTGGTTTGACAGCCCACTTGGCCTGCCTGGAGGCGTCAAGTGATTGGAAGCCTAGTTGTCTAGGGTTTGATGCGCTCACTTATTGGCTCTAACTCATTACTTGTTTAACTATATATATGAAAATATCTCGTTACACATATATCGCTGTTATTGAAATTATATATTATTTAAACATGTGTTTACTCACCAACTACTTTTGAAGTTGACACTTTATCTTATACATGTTGCAGGAACCTATACATGAGCTATGTTATGATCACGCTAGGATTGCTGGACCTAGATTAAAGACTTTGAATCAGTTTAATATGTATTACGCATGTTTAATATTCTTTTACAATATCTTAAAGTGATTAACGAAAACGGGCATGTTTAAGTATTACAACTTAATTTAGTTGTCATGTGCATCTGGACAATCTTTGCACCCCAACATATTCCGTTGTCGGTTGGGGTGTGACAATGAATAACACAAGTTGTGAAATTCAAATTCTGCTCAAATCTTCAAGAAATTTGATTCTGAAACTTGTTGTAGCTTTGTATTGACATACAAAACCTTCTAGAATCAATAAAATACATAAACAAACTTGAATTCGTGGCCAATTTGTGATCCAAAGTATGACAGTTTGACTTTTCAAAAGTCAAACTTCATGAAATCAAGCAATTCTAATAAGATATATGATTATTTGACTTTAAATAATCTTGGTTTATATTTTTTCTATGAGGTTGCTTGAACTGAAATGAATGATTTTCATGTGGGTAGGAATGTTGAAATCAATGACACAAATAGTTGCAGATCTGTTTTGTTCAAATGTCATGATAAAAAAATGAAATGTAATGATGTTCATTCAAATCTCTCAAAATTGACATACTTTATAACTTTTCTTCTAAACAGTTGTTTCATAACTGATGAGATCAAAATGTAACTGACACTAGATATGTGTTATTTGTATGCAGAAGTAGGTTTTTAGTGTTTTTTGCATCATTCTAGTGGATAACTTTTTTGAAATTTGAATTTGAGACATATACTTGTGATTGTTCAGAGAATCTACTACCAACTCCAAGGTCAAGGCATCACATTATTTTCCTTTAATATGGTCCGATGATTTTCTGACCTTGTAAGTTTGAAATTTCATTTCATTATGTGTTTTAAGGCCTTTTAATTTGTAAACTATAGTCATGTTAACATGCTATAGAAGATAAAAAAAGTTCATGTTAATTTTTTTGCACTTGGATTTGAGGTTTTTCTTCTCACTGATTAGATATGTTTTTTTGTAACCACTAGGGAATATTTCATTGGTCAAGTTTAATGTAGGTCGAATACACAAGTGTGTCAGTTGGGGATCTTCTTTGATAGATAGTTTTTCTTTGAGTTGCATGTATTATTTTTAATCTGATGGATCTTCTAATTTTTTGTATAAATTATGCGTGCTTTCTAATTTTTTTTTTTGATTTATTAAAGCTCATTTTATTTTAATTGAACACATGAAGTCTGCATTGTTGTTTGTTTCGTTTTTTATCATGTTCTAGATTAGAAAAGAATCACATTTGTTTGAGTGAATGTGTATACCAAGGAAAAGATTGTGTGTCATAGTTTAATATGTAGATTATGTGTTTCGATGAAATGTCTTATTGAGTTTGTTGTAGTTTTTTTTGTTTGTTTGTTTTTGTAAATGCTTAAGTCCAAAAATTTATATGGATACAGTTGTGTAAAGTAGATTTTAAAACTCTAAACTATGTTCTTCTTTATGAGTTTTTATTAATGTGGTATACAATCTATAATTTATTCACTTTTGAAGTTTGTGAGAGAGGTAAAAAACGTGGACTTTCTGAAGGTTAGGTTAATAGTTAGGATAGAAGCTTTGATCTTTTACTTCGTATAATTATTTTTATATCACAACTTCAGGTATTTACCGGATCACTGACTAGTTGGTATTAAAATGATCCCTTCCTAATTAAAAAATAATTGTGTAACTCAAGGACCCCTATGCGTTTTTTGATGTTTTACTTATTTCTTTATTATTGATAAATAAATTCTCCCCTCTTTGTAATTCACCACCACATGATGATATACAAATTAAGGGTATTCAGAAACCGGAAAAACCAAACCAAACCGTTAAAACCTAATCAAATGACCGGTTTGGGTTGATACTTTTGGAATCCGGTCCGGTTCATGGTTTCTAAAAATTCAATCCGGAGTTAACGGTCCGGTTCATGGGTTAGGTTATTTTTAAACCGGTTCAACCCGGACCGTCCCGTTATATATATATATATATTAAATTAAACTATCAGTTAATATACTTAAAATAATATCTATTATTACTAAACCCCAGCCCAATTCGCTAGATATATGTAAGTGGCATGTCTTCAAAATAATATCAGTGGCATATATATTCAGTGGCATAATTCTTTTCGTAATAATATCAGTGACATATGTCTTTTTTTGAACAATGTACTACATAATTCCAGTGGCATAATTCTTTTAATGAAGTTCACCTATTGGCTTTTTCATAGTAATATATTTTTCAACGATGTAGTACATTGGTAGTCGGTGGTTAAAACTAGCAAAGTCCATTATTAAATTGGTAAAACAAACAAAAAAACATTAGTGGCATATCCAGCCCAACAGCCCAAACCGGTTAAAACCGGTAAACCGACCTGGAAAACCCGGTTACACCGGTCTGGTTAACCCGGTTAAATTGGTTCGGTTTGGTTTGGTTTTTTTCTAACCCATTAATTCCAGTTTGGTTTATAAAAAAACATAAAACCGGACCAACCGGATCATGAACACCCCTAATTCTCCTATATATACAAAACACAACACATTGTACAAACTCCAAAACCTAATGTACAATCATGTATTGCACTACTGTTACATGTTTTAAAGCCTTCGGTACCACCCACTCTTGCAGGAATGAAAGAGGCCATTTCCTCTATATGGGTTACTCTTCGTAATGCAGCATGTACAACCTCATATGTGCAGAAGAAAATAAAAAGAGCGAGGCGGTTGGTTGTGGGCCCGGTAAAACCCACCTTTTTCTTCGCACGGTTGACTGTGGGCCCGCCCACACTAACCCTCTCCTGTGACACCGGGATTTCAGGCCATCTTCTCTTCTCTAACACCGGGATTTCAGGCTTTTCCCTTCTCTAACACCATCATTTGAGGCCATCTCCACGCTTAGTACACCATCTACGGCAAGCAACAATTAATGCGGCAGACCAATTTGTGGATAGGCGATGAAGATATTGGATGCACCGTGATCTCAACAGGGATTCAGCCACTGTACATAGTTGTTCAATTGTCCTTCCTCCTCATGTGTGGTGGAAGTATTGTCCCTCTCTCCATATATACGGACCTTATTGGACTGAAATTCTTCATACCGATCTGTCCATTACACCGTCCGGTGAGTTTTCCTTTCCTTTGCTTGGCTAAATTTTCATTTCAATTGTTGAATTCCAGTTTTATTTCGTTGTTCATCACTCCTAATTTTGTTCTTCATCGGTGATTTATAGGCTGTTTTTTCATTTCAATTGGTGAATTCTACTTTTTTTTGGTTGTTCATCACTGCTAATTTTGTTCTTCATTGTTCATGATATAATTATGAATTTGGGGGGTTTAATTATGTTCATGTTTCGGTTGCTAGGGTTTGCCTGCAATCATTACTTTTTTTAGTGTATGAGTATGGCTCTTTTAGGGTATGTGATTTGGTCTTTTTTGGGTGAACTGGATGTGTGGTTCCAAAATAACATGTTTCAGTGTCTTTTTTTGACCTGATAAGATATTGGGTGGTGTTTTTCTAACTAACAATGTGACCTCTTTGAGAATGTTGGGTTGCTTTCCATGGTATGTGTTGATCTATCAAAAAAGGGAGCCTGCATGATGCGCCTATGTGTTTTAATTTCATGATGCTCTATAAAACTGAGCAGTGATATCCTATGAAACTGAGCGGTGACGCTCTATGAAACTGAGCAGTATAGACGGTTTTTATGCTCATTAAACTATTATTATGTTTATATTGTTTTAAACTATGTGGTTTAGGTTTATCTTTTACCTAATAGTGTAGCCTTTTTGTTATCGTAAATGGTTGTTAACTGTCATTAAACTATTATTATGTTTATACTGTTTTAAAGTATGTGGTTTACGTTTATCTTTTACGTAATAGTGTATCCTTTATGTTATCGTAAATGGTTGCTAACTGTTTACTAAACGAGCATGTTAGAGCATGTTTTTTTAACCTGGTAGGATGTTGGAGGTTGTTTTGTTAACTGCTGCTCTTTCAAACTGTTTGCTTACTTTTCATGGTATGTGTTGATCTATCAAAAATGTCTATTGTAATTTCATGATCTGATAGGATGTTGGAGGGTGTGTTTTTTACTAATAATGTCACCTCTTTGAAAAGGGTTGGTTAGTCTGTTGTGGAACTTAGATTCTGCACCTATGTACCTTTATTTCATGATGCTCTATGAAATTAATTACTATAGTGTGTCCTATATGCTATCCTAAATGGTAAGTTGTATGGAACTAAGGAGTATGGTGTGTCCTCTATGTTATTGTATTGTATTTTTTTCTACAGCTGCTATAAAAAAGGGTTAACTAATTTTAGATGCTCATGCTGTTTTCTCAGGTCTTCCATTGCTGTGCTTTGTTTCCTGCACCTTTACACTCTGAAGGTCTTCGTTTGTTTCCTGCATTGTTCTATTCAGCTTTAACGTTTCTCTACCTTTTCAGTGTGCTTTATTGTTATGCTTTATAAATTCTGTTTTTATATGCAGGCTCTGTGTAGCTGCATTGCTCTCTGTAAGTTTCCCTACCCTCCTTACAACTAATTGTTTTCTTATGATCTTAGTAATTAATTTTTCAATTGCACTGCTGCTGTTAATCCTGTTTGGCCACTTTCACTAGGTTTTAGGGATTACGGTTACCTCTGTTTTTGTTTGTAGGCTCATCCTTAGTGTGGTTATGAATGTGTGTTCACCCATCCTGTTATCTGTATAGTTATTTTTAGTTTAGGCTATGTTCTGTAAAGGCCATTCGTTTTCTACGTATGCCTGTTAGTATATCTATATACTTATTTTTAGTTAGGTATATAGGGTAATATGTTTTATAAGCCATATTGACTTTTTAGGCATACATGTTAGTATGTCTGCAGATGTTTATTATTTTTAAGTTAGCCCGCCTGCTGTCACGGCTATTCCATTTATGTAAGGGAATAATTTGTGGCTTGTGTATTAAA
>JBCNJP010012151.1:0-14281 GCA_039602395.1 Deinandra increscens subsp. villosa
CAAAGAAGGTTCTAATAACCTAGATCCCTATAGCCGTGGCTCTGATACCAATCTATCACACCCCAACCGACGGCGAAATACGTCGGGGCATGATGATCGTCCAGATGCACACAACACTAACTAATGTTGCGATATTCTTAATCAACGTATTTCAAAGATAATTCAAGATTCATTACAATACATGACATAATACATCAATAAAGAACAATTAGACTTAATTAACTTGGTCACACTAAGTCCGCATGTGATCCTATGGTGTCATCAGTAAGAAGTCATCAACTAACAGCAAATCCCGTAACATGTATAAAATAAAGGTCAGCTACGAATATTCGTGAGTAATCACATGTTTATATAGATATATGATCATAGCTTGAACATGCGAATCAATGTTAAATCTGCGGACACGAGTATAGCAAACAAGTAATGAACTAAAGCACATGGGGGTCGATGTAACCCAAGCCCTCGGCATTTAGGCTTTCAATCACAAGGCGCCACACGCGAGGCAGGCCAAGTGGGTTGCCAGACCAACGGATCCATTATTGTAACCCCGGCTCAAATGAGTTAATGGGATACGTCTATGAACATGAACATGAACATGAAGTAACTGACATAAGTCCAACACATACACAACATAATCCATAGAAATGATCCAAACAAGTTCGCACATACTAGGCACATAGATCTAACACAGAGTTCACATGTGTTTTGAAAATGTATAAAGTTTAAGAGCACGAACATGAGTTTATACGGTACATGTTGCACCCCAAAATTTAAAAGAAAAAGGGGCTATGAATACTCACCTGATGGAGGAAACACAATCTGAGAGAAATAACACCATGAAACGAAGAAAGATAGACCCGATGATAAACTTGACGACTAGCGAGATAAAGGAAGAAAAAATAAATATTTAATTAAATGTATAAATAATTTAATTCACGACACAACCGACTCGACGACTCGATGGTGATACGGTGAGATGATACGTACGGTAAGAGCCCAATCCTAGACTAAAGGTGAGGTCAAAGAGTCCTAATTTGACTATTTATATGAAAGTCAAACATGGTCAAACAGAGGTCATCATGGTCAAACATAAGTCAACATGGTCAAACAGAGGTTATCATGGTCAAACATGGTCATACATGGTCAAACATAAGTCAACATGGTCAAATAGAGGTTATCATGGTCAAACATAAGTTAACATAGTCAAACATAGGTCATCATGGTCAAATATGGTCATAAGCATAGCAAATAATCTTATCACGCAAACCTAATCATTTAATCATGGGGTTCCTTAAGCATGATTAACCTAATCATGGATCTAGTCATTCATAGCATAAAAACACACCTTGATGTGGAATATATAGATCTAATCCTAGATGACATGCAACCTAGTAAATCCAACATTTTATGACATGCAAACACAAACTTGATTATCAAGGAATATAGATCTAGACCTAAGTGTCATGCAATTTATAGATCTACTCATATTAAGACATAAAGATGCATCCTTAATGATTATCATGTATATATCTAACTCGAAACATCATACCAATTACAGATCTAGCAACCTAATGTCATAAAGTTTCAACTTTTATGGATCTAGCATTAAGATCTATCATAATATACGGTTCATGTGGAAGATCATAGTCATATAATGCACAAAATTCACAATCTAGATGAGAAAACACTAGATCTAGGTCATATCCATCATATAAAACGTAGATCTAGCCTAGATCTAACATAAAGATTCAAACTTTATATCATATAACATGGATCTTAGTACTTCGAAGCATACATGATCAGATCTCTTCCTAATCCAACATAAAAATCAAGTCTTGATTCAATTAAACCTAGATCTACAACATATAAGCATGCATGAACATAGATCCAAGCTAAAATCATGATAAAGTTCCAATCTTGGACCAAGAAATCAATAGATCTAGATGAAGAGATGATTTAGAGCATAAATCTAGTCATAAGAACCCATAAAGGTCAGATCTTGATGATGAAAGGTGAAGATGATCACTTACCGGAAAACCGAAAAGATGAAGAAAAAGGATGAGAAGAGAGGATCAAAGCTTCAATCTTCAAGCTTCCAACTCCAACTAGGTTAATAGGGTTTGAAAATGTGCTTTACAGAGGTTTAGGGCCGTTCTAGAGGTGATGGGGGCTGAAAATGATGAGAAATGAGGCTAATGATGCTTAAATATCCAAATTTTAGGGTTTTGCTGAAATGTCACTTCCAGGCGTATCGTCTACGGCCCCTGAGAGTTCCAGGCGATACGCCTACAAGTCTCCCGACCTGAATTTTGCTGCTTCACCGTTTTCGCTCCAGTTTCTTCGTTTTTCGTCGTTTTTAGTGTCGTTTTTTGTTTTTCTCCATTTTTCATTTACCATCATAAAAACCACATTCAAGCCAATAAAACTGAATATAAACATGTCATATATTGAATTATGATCAACAGTCAATCAAACATAACACGTTTTTGATCGGTTTTGGTGTACGTATCGATTTTAGGCAATTCACCAACAATTTGCGACTCGATCAAGTGTGTGATGACTCGTGACATGAAAATTGATTATTAAACACATAAAAATGTTTAATTTGATATACGGTGACCAATTACGAGTTTCCCGATAAATAACGGATCGCGTACCGAAATTGCATAAAACCCCGAAATTGCTTTATTTTCAATTCGCGACACCCAATTTGGTTCCAATTGATTGTAATCAAGTATCCGGTTTTGAAAATCGATTATAAATCATTTAGATTCATTAATTGGGGTGTAAACACCCGAAAATTCTTCTAGTTCGCAATAACTTGCAAATCGGTAAATCGCGAAAGTTCAAAATGGGTCAGGTTTCTTAATCAGGTATTTTGCAAATGTTACAGTTCGGACTGTGTTATCTTGTTCGGACCAAGTTCTGAGCATGTTCGGAGGTTAATTAGAAGTTCGGAGGAGTTCGAGCAAATCAGAAATTTCAAGTTTTTAAAATATCGGATTTCCAAGCATTTGCTGTTATTCAGTCTCAAATGCAGACGTTGTTGAACTACGATAATGAGATTGGGACTACTCAGAAAGTACCCAAGTTGCTCAAGTTCGAAGATTACTATAACTGGAAAATCAGTGCGAGGCGTATATTGGAACTACCGATCCTGATCTATGGATTGCTATGGATGCGCCGTATGTTTATCTGGTTGGTCTCAACAATGTTCCCATAATGCAAAGAAATCTGGATTTACAACAGAAAATAGACTACAACAGAGAACAAAAGGCCTACGGTCTTATAACTCAAGCATTGCCAAAAGAGTTGTTGCATCAGTTTAAAAGTTGTAAAGATTCTCATGAATTATGGACAACTTTGAAGGAACGGTGTGAAGGCAACGACCAATACAAGAAAAAATAAGAAGAAGGTCTTGAACAAGGAGTTTGATAACTTTAAACATTTTCATGGTGAAGGCGTTCCTGAATTAATCTCAAGATATTTTCATCTGTTATCTGAGATGGATATTATTCAGATTAAGAAGGACGATGAGGAACTTAAAGAAAAATTACTTGAGGGTTTGCCATCAAAATGGGAACCGTATGTCTTGATGATTACAAATGACAAAGTTTACTCGACATTAACATTTGTGAAGCTGTTGGGCAAGTTACAAGCAAGGGATTTAGAAATGAAAAATGTGAATACAACACCTGCTGAGGTCCAGAATCCTGAAGTTAACTATTGTTCAAATGCTGCAACGGTTACGGGCAAATCAGGTAAAGCGACAAGTTCTGCATCAGCAACTGCTTTTTTTGTGGCTGGGAATTTTCCTGGAAATGGTTTAAGCTCAGGAAATGGAATGAGTTCAAACAATTATGAATTCAATTATCGATCGAGAGGTTGTAATGTCTCATTTCCTGCAAGTAACCTGATGAACACAAGCAAGATGGCCATGTCGGTTACAACGATGGAAGATTATATGGATCTTGTGTCTGCTTTGGTGTCATCGTACTACGGGGTTATTACTGGGAAGATAAGCAATGCAGAATTAACAGAAGAGGATTATGATCAGGTTGATCCGGATGATCTGGAGCTTATGGATATTAACTGGCAGTTTACCATGCTTGCTAGACGGGTCAAGAGATTTCTGAAGAAGACTGGAAGAAAAGATCTGTGTCAGGACCGATTTTCACATCAAGAATCTCGATCTTGACCAAGAACGGAGGTTCGGATTCGAAAACCCAAGAGACGAAGATGATGATGAAGATGAATCTAGGAAATCATAAACAAGAGAAAGATGATAATCTAGTCGAATGATTTCGTTAGTCGAATGATTACAACAAGAAATCATGACAAACACTCTCTTTCTAGAAATCCATGACTCACTCTCTCTCTCTCTAGAATGGAAGACTCTACATCCTAAAGAGTCATCATTCCTCCCTTCATGAATGGGGCACCCTCACTATATATATAGTGAGGGTGACTAACTAGTAAAAACATAAAAACTGAACAGAATTACAAGTAAATGAAATAAACATAAATATTAATTAAATCAAAGTTGATTTAATTAATCCAAAGCTTGACTCGCTCGAACCGATCTTCCGTTGACTTTTACGTTGACCGTTGATCCGAACGGTTGACTTTTTCGGAAAATGGTCTTCGGTCCAAACTGCAAGCCTCGAGCATCACAACCCGCGTCTCTGAATCATTTCACATGGATTCTTCAATCGAATGCTTCGGTAAACAGATTTGATGGCGTCAGTCACATAGATTTTTGTTCCAACATATTCCCCCTTGACTGATGCTTTCAAATCTGTTCAACTGCTGAAGAACCGCTCTGCCGTACATCTTCAATGAAAAACTGATAACCCGAGACTTTCTGTTGTAGAGATTCCCCCTCTGAATAAGCTTCTTTTGTTCTTGTTTCTCCAGTCGAGATCCAAGTGTTCCGCTCACTCGGTTCACGCGGTCGGGTACAATACTAAGAAAATGCTGAACATTGGAGCCAAAACCGCAAAAAACTGAATCAGATAAACCAATCAAACACTGAAAATGCTCCAACTTCAGATAATCGACCCGATATCCAAATCCATAATAATTCCTCCTATTTCTCTAGATCTCTCCAAAAACATCAAGTCGGAAGCGTAAAAATCTGATGCTGAGAGTCGAACCGTCACGATCGGTTGCCTAGAGAAACCGGATAAACAATCTTGAAATCGGACAATTTTGCGAAAAACCGGAAATCAGATGCTGACAGTTGTGAATGATCCATAAATAAATCTTGTGTTCCACGTGATTGGATTGGATGCGAAAATAAAGTGTCAAATCGGAGAAAATTTGAGATCCCGAGCGAAAAATGATCATAACCGGAGTCTTCGTAATTTTGGGCGAAGAAAAATGAGCTCAGAAATAAATTCCGTGAAGAACTCTAAGAAATATCGGTGAAAACGGCGCAAACTGAAAAAATTCCGTCAATTTTCGTCAAGTAACGGCTTCTCGAGAGATTTAACGGACAATTCCAATATTTAACTGAGATTCCAGTTAATCTGGTTAGTTGACATCAGCGCTGCATCAGCTAAATATAAAACCATGAGACGTAACGGAAAAAGCTGCATAATTAACTGGATAATAAAGCTAACCCGTCAGTGGTCGATAGCAAACGTGCGCGAGACGTCCATAAACGAGAACCCCATAAATAATTAGAATAAATCCGAGACTAAAAAAAATTTCCGCAATTCCTTTCGGACATTATCTCCGTTGGTCTCGTAAAAAACCGATAGAAAAAGTCCGCATTTAACGAAAAATGCTAAAATATCATTAGTATAATTAAATCTCCACAGAAAAACCATAATCTAGGCCAAATAATGCTGACCAATTAGGTTGCTCCTCAAGAAGACCATAATCCACGTGAGAAGCTATTGCCCAATCATATTTCAGCATCAACATGATCTAACAGTTCGAATTAAATGAATCCAGCGGATGACATGCATGATCCGAGTAAGATGGGCACAGCCAATCAGAAGCTGGCAGTGCATGTGCAATCCAACGGCTCTTTTGAGCAAGGGGACCCACGAGCTAGTCTTTTCCAGCCAATTAGATTAAGACAACATGAAAGGAATGTCGGCTTTGACCGACAAGGTGAGAGAAACAAATTCTCTTCGGACCAATCGTGAGCCGCCGCGTTATCATCATCTCAAGAGAGCGTACCAGCCACGGAAACCGTAACTCTCGCCGGAAAATCGTAACCAGTCGCCGGAAAACCGTAAATCGCCCATATCTTGGCCAAAACTCGATGAAATTTGACGAATTTTATATGCCTGAACTCGTATTTCCATGCTCTACAAGTCTGGACGATCAAAAACCTCTAAAAATGTCTTGAACGAAAACCCAAAAAAACTCAATTCGTTAGGTTATGTTGAACGATCAGCTCACCAGGTCGTTAAGACTAAGACCAAGTCGTTAAGACTAAGCCAAGTCGTTAAGACTTAAGCTCAAATCGTTAAGATAATCTTCAAGTGAACCCAGATCGTTAAGTATATCTTCAAGACGAACTCAGATCGTTAGGGCAAGCTTCAAGACAGACTTAGATCGTTAAGAACATCTTCAAAACTTCAAGAACTTGATGAAAACTGATGAACACACCTGATGTAGATTCGATGTCCCAAATGAGTGTAGATCACAGATTCGTGACCAATATGAAGTGATGAACCATTCACAAGATAGTTCTGGCCACAAACAATCCATAAACAGCTACAAATCAGATCGAATCAGTCCCAAATCTGGAAATCTTCAAGAACACGAAGAACACCGATTCAGACGAAACGGAGTCTTCCAATGGATCCGGAACGTGTTTTCCACTAAGATTCATGCTTCATTTCATCCAAATCCATCAACAATAACACCAAAAACGGAGAATCAAACCCGAAATCTTCAAGAACAACCCAAAAACTTGAAGAACTCCACTGTTACGAAAAGTCAGCTCTGATATCCATTTTCTTCACAGATTTAAACAAGTAGAAAATGAAATATCATCTAAATGAACTTCCAAACATGAATCAATCATCCATATTATCAGAATCCATCCAGAAATGAAGAAAAAATAGAAAAAGTCTCCAAAATGGTTTTCATCATCTTCACCCATTCAAGCTCAAAATCCAGATTCGAGTGACCAGATTCATCGTGAGATGAAATCTGATCGGTTACCCGCTCTGATACCATTTTTCAGGACCAATTTTCACTACAAGAATCTTGATCGTGAGCAAGAACGGCGTTCAGATTCGAAAACCCGAGACAAAGATGATGAATGAAGAAGAATCTAGGAAATCATAAACAAGAGAAAGATGATAATCTAGTCGAATGATTTCGTTAGATAAATGATTACAACAAGAAATCATGACAAACACTCTCTCTCTAGAAATCCATGACTCACTCTCTCTCTCTAGAATGGAAGACTCAACATCCTAAAGAGTCATCATTCCTCCCTTCATGAATGGGGCACCCTCACTATATATATAGCGAGGGTGACTAACTAGTAAAAACATAAAAACTGAACAGAATTACAAGTAAATGAAATAAACATAAATATTAATTAAATGAAAGTTGATTTAATTAATCCGAAGCTTGACTCGCTCGAACCGATCTTCCGTTGACTTTTACGTTGACCGTTGACCCGAACGGTTAACTTTTCCGGAAAATGGTCTTCGGTCCAACCTGCAAGCCTCGAGCATCACAACCCGCGTCTCTGAATCATTTCACATGGATTCTTCAGTCGAATGCTTCGGTAAACAGATTTGATGGCGTTAGTCACATAGATTTTTGTTCCAACAATCTGAATTCGGGAGGTCAAATTGGTTTTGATAAGTCTAAAGTGAGGTGTTATAATTGTTCCAATTTTGGACACTTTGCCCGAGAATGCTCTCAACCCAAGAAGCAAGAATATCAAAAGTTTGCTCCAAAGACAAATGCTTCTAGAACCAACATTGCTTCAAATTCAGGGAGTTCTTCTAACTCAAATTCTAAATCTGAAAAACAGTGTCTCAAGAAGACAAAACTTATAACTGGGGTAACCAATTTGCTGATTCATCTGCTTTGATTGTTCAACATTTGCAGGATGAAGATACCATGACGGAATCAACCCAATATGGTGATGAAGTGCATGAAGAAGCAATTGGTGGAGTTAGTGTTGGAAACTATGATGAAGCAAATGTGTCAAACTCAACGGATGATGATCAGTCTCTTCTTGAATAAAAATTTGCTTTCATGGCAAACTCAATGTCTGAGAAAGTTGAATCGGATGCTATTCTCTTGTTGGAAAAGCAAATTGAAGTTCTAACTGAACAGAAGGAGGCATTGATCAAAGAATGTGAAGCTGCGAAAGCTGAGGCAATCGACATAGCAAATGATTTTGAAAATTTGTACCAAAAGAGTCTCCCATTGAAGTAGCAATATGAGAAGGCTCAGCAAAATGCTGTGGAAATTGCTGATAAGATGATCGCATTACAGAAAGAAATGCAAAAATTGTCTGATGAAAACAATACCTTGAAGCAGGAGGTTGGTACTTTGAAAAGTGAAAAACCGTATTACGGCTCGTTTCTATGGATGAGACGGAAGTTTTGTCATTGAATCATGTTGAATGATTACATAACGAAGGAGTATACAACGATTAAGCTCTGGGGGAGGTCGGACAGAACCTCCCCTCTCAACACACAGAAACAAGACCAAAACTTACAAAGAAATACAAAGACGAATCTATTTATACTTCTTCATAAGGTCCGAACTCGGCACCTCCGAACTCTATCCGAACTCCTTCCGAACTTGGAGTTCGGCCATCAAAGTTCGGCCAACTCCGAACCTAGAGTTCGGCTGAGGTTCGGACCTCAGTTCATGTCTTCGACAAATCAGTCTGTTTGACAATTCGAACAGTAACGGCCACACAAGGTTCATGCACTAACAAATTCCCCCTTGGACGTTACTGTCGAATCCAGACATTGATCTTCTAGCAATCTTCAGTCAGCTTGCTGCAGACATCTCTATCTTTAGCAAACTCCCCTTGACCGAATCATCAGGTATGCAGGACACAATTCGAATCTTGTACAATCTCCACAACCAATAAAATTCCCCCTAGCTTCAAGCACAACCATCCAATTGGAACCGGCATGTATGATAATGGTTCACTTCATAAGTTGTATCCGGAAATTGTAAAGACACACGAACATCACTGCATCTTGATAATAATCTTCAATCTTCACCGAATTATAATCCATTCTGATCTTTATGAAAACAGACACAATCAGCATCTTCAATCACGAAAATTCCCTCTCAGCATCAAATCCATCCCAATATATTACTCCGGTAAACGTATATCTCGTTGCAGACTGGAATCTGACCAAGTCTTTCGACAACTCAAGAAAGTATCGGGCATAAGATAGAGAGTTCCAAACCATAACTGAAAACTTTGACATATCGGTTCGCACAAACATCAGAAAACACCACCTTTCCATGAAGATCAAAAACCACCATCATCCCTGAACTAATTGCTTTTGAATATTCACTTTTTCAATTAAGGGTCCCATTTTCCCCCTAAACAAGTGAAATATTCAAATCTTCAACTTTCTTATGATTCCAACCCCGCAGGAATAAATCCTTATAGTGGAATGATAAACTCAATTGGCCCGCAACGGAATCTTTAATCACACTTAGTCTTCTGGTTGTGTAGAAAGATATTCTCCGACAAACGTTCCCAAGTAATCATAACCATGTCTCCGAATCTCTGTCCATCATCAGAAACATGTATTCTTGAATCCCTGTCCATCATCAAGAACAATGACTACCCACAAACTCATTTCTTGAAATTCGATCACTAACTTGTAACAAGTATCGGAATCTGGATTTTCTTCAAACATAACACCCCACAGCTACCAAATCAAGGGTAAACTCGATAACTGATCCGCTTCTGTAAAATTCCCACCTAACGGGGGTTCGGGGACAGCGCCCCTGAGAAGCGGGGTCCAAGGGGGCGGCAGCCCCTGGCGGGGTCCAAGGGGCAGAGCCCCTGGCTGGGATCGAGCTTTCGGAGGTCCGAACCTCCTCCGAACCTAGCTTTCGGAGGTCCGAACTCTGTCCGAACCCGGAGTTCGGGGCGGTTATTTTTCAGATCAGTTCTTCGGCCGAACCTCGTCCGAACTTCGACTGGAAATTTTCAAAATCGCAACATATTCAAAATTTGATCGAATTTCGACATCCAAATGCTTCTGTTAGGTAAAAACATGACTCAGAAAGACTCGATTGATCAAAAATCAATCAGAAACACTTCCAATCACCCCTAACCGAAGGTTTAACGTCTCAAAATGAAGAAAAACAATAGATTTCCACCATAGACACAGCCAACAGCTCTGATACCAACTGAAAAACCGTATTACGGATCGTTTCTATGGATGAGACGGAAGTTTTGTCATTGAATCATGTTGAATGATTACATAACGAAGGAGTATACAACGATTAAGCTCTGGGGGAGGTCGGACAGAATCTCCCCTCTCAACACACAGAAACAAGACCGAAACTTACAAAGAAATACAAAGACGAACCTATTTATACTTCTTCATAAGGTCCGAACTCGGCACCTCCGAACTCTGTCCGAACTCCTTCCGAACTTGGAGTTCGGCCATCAAAGTTCGGCCAACTCCGAACCTAGAGTTCGACTGAGGTTCGGACCTCAGTTCATGTCTTTGACAAATCAGTCTGTTTGACAATTCGAACAGTAACGGCCACACAAGGTTCATGCACTAACAAAAAGAAACAACATCAAGGAATCGGTTGCTTTAATGGCCGCTACATCAAAGGTAGTTTATTATCCTCCAATGTGTAAATCGTGTGATCAGTTTGCTACTGCTAAGAGTACGCTCTTAGATGAAAAGACCAAATTAAATGATCTTTTAGCAGTAGCAAGAGCTGATATGAATATTTACAAAGAAAGATGGGAAGGAACCAAGAAGGACTTGCTATCAGTACACGAGCAGTTGCATCTTCAAAAATATGTATTTTCAACTCAATCAGAAGGACTTGGCAAACAGTCAAAAACTTGTGTCAGATCTTAAAATTGAAGTTTTTGAATTAAACAAAAGATTGACATTTTTCAAGTTCCGTCATCATTTACCAATTTTCTTTACAATGTTCAGAAAGAAAATGTATCTGGTAAATTGAGCCAAGAACCTCCTCCGGTAATCATTACCAACAGTCCATCAAGTAATGCCAACGTGGATATTTCATCTGAATCCACAAAGAATTTGGTTTCATCTCATGAAAAGAAAAGTGATAATCAATCAATTGATTTAAAGTCTGATAAAACTTCAACGGGAAAATCTGTCTTGGATTCTACGGTTGGTGAATTGTTTTATAATGTGTTAGACTTTGATAAATATCATGATCTCGTGTCTGAAACTGAAACTGAAAGTTCAAAACCCACTCGTCTAACTGTTTCTAAGCCAGATCATCATGATTTTATTTCAAAGCAAGATTTTCCAACTATCAAATATGAGCTTAAGAAATTGAGTGAGTTTGAACAGAAACAGATTGCTCGAAGCAAATCTGTGGAGGGTAAAAAGGTTAAAAATGGTGGAGATGGGTTTGTGCCTGCGTCTAAGTCAAAACATATTGAACAAGGTTCATCGTCTAATGTCACTAAATCTGAAAAGGCTAAGGCTGGCAAACCAACTCAAAACAATAAGTATGATAAGTCTGAAAAATGGGTAACCTATCGCTTGAAAGGATCTGATGTGATGTATAGCGATAAGGATTTTCCATTAGATATGGTCAATACCAATTTAATAGATAAGATCTTTTCGGGAGGTTATGATCCCAAGTATGATCCAAATGTGAGGAGTGTGCCCATTAGGATGGGGAATGGTAAAGTCATAATACCAATGGACACACTTGACGCAGAGCATTCAGATCATAATTCTGAGTCTGGGTTGGTTAAAAGGATTTAAAAATCCATCAACAAGAAACCAACTTAACCAACTACTTTTCAGCCACTAAGGGTTTTTCAAAACGAATTTCATATGCTAAAAGGTCACAATTTTATAACGATGATGGTTTTTATGATGAGTTTGGTAATGGACCAAATCAACCTATTCTTGGAAGGGGTCCAAGGTGGGTTGAACATGGATATAGATATGATTTTGGTCCAAGGCATGATGGTTGGCAGGGCAGATATCAGGATTATGATGATCATTACTATTCTGGAAATCCACATTTTAGGGGTCAATTTGTGTATCATGATGATTTTCCAGATAGTGTTTCAGGTTATGATTCTGGATGTTATAATGATGGTCGTAATCATCGTGTTTCTAACCGTAAGGGTTTGAAAACAAAGAAACAAAAATCTGTTTTTGAGTCTGATATGGATGATGACACGGTTAAGGAAGTTGTGGTTGATAAAAAAAATGTTTCAAATGTAAAAACCATGGTCATACATATCGGCAATGTCCGTTGAAGAAGCAAAAATCTGATAAATCAGATGCTGAAAATTCTGATGGAGTTTCTGAAGGCTATCAGACTGAAACAGCTGTTTCTAGTAGTTCTAAAGAGAAGGTCAGATTTGTGGACTATAAGGACAGAGTTCACTTTTATGAGGAATCATCGGATTTCCAAAAACTTAAACATGATAAGAAATCAGAAAGTGACTTTGAAAATGTTAAATCAATTCTGAAAAAACTCTACTTCTGGGTCCACAAGCTCTTCAAACGATAAGCAGAAACCTAAGGGTTCTTCCACCGCTGGCATTGATTTTGTTGAAGATGACGGTCGACCCAAAGCTTCAAGCTTGGGTTCGTCCCGATACTAATCATTTTTTTGTTAATTTATGCAGGGATCTTCGCGACAACTCATGAACAACATTTGGGTTGTTGATAGTGGAGCATCTAGGCACATGACTGGTGACATCTCCTTATTGCATGATGTGAAACCCTTTGATGGAGGAAAAGTAACATTTGCTGCTAACAAAGGAGGTCAAGTCACTGGTATTGATAAATTTTCAAATGGTGCGATCACATTCGATAAAGTGGAATACGTCAAGGAATTGGAGTACAATCTTCTCAGCGTCTCCCAGATATGTGATAAGCAATACACAACTGCTTTCACAGGGGGTGAATGTCTGATTCTGAAGCCTGGTTACAAGATTCCGAATGATTTTGTTATGATGCGAGCACCGCGTTTCTCGAATTTCTACATGCTTGATATTAATTCAGCCAAAGCAACTGTTGTGGGTCAATGTTTTCTGTCGAAAGCTTCAGAGAAAGAATCCGTTCTATGGCATCGTCGCATGGGTCACATCCATTATCGAAAAATGAACGAATTAGTGCGTAGGGATCTTGTAGAAGGGGTTTCGAAACATCAGTTTGTTTTTAATGATGTGTGTGTGAGTTGCAAGAAAGGAAAACAGAAGAGAAAATCGCATCCACTGAAGAAGTACCACTCAATTGATGTTCCGTTGGAACTGCTTCACATGGATCTATTCGGTCCTGTGAATCGTAAAAGCATTTCCGGAAACTGGTATTGTCTTGTGGTGACCGACGAATTCTCAAGGTTTTCATGGGTCGATTTTCTGGTCTCAAAAATGAAGCTTCGGTGATCCTTATCAACCCAATCACTACTCATGTATCATTATATAAGTTGAAAGTAAAGAGGATTCGCAGTGACAATGGCACGGAGTTTAAAAACACCGCCATGAGGACGTTTTGTGTAGACAAAGGAATCGTACATGAATTCAATGCGCCATATAATCCTCAGCAAAACGGCGTTGCAGAGCGGAAAAATCGCACGATTATTGAGACAGCACGAACGATGTTGGTCGATGCTCAACTGCCAGTTCATTTCTGGACAGAAGCGGTTAACACAGCATGTTATGTGCTAAACCGAGTGCTTACGGTTAAGCGACTTGGAAAGAATTTTATGAACTTATCAAGAACCGTCAGCCAAAACTCAAATATTTGGAGCCTTTTGGGTGCCCTTGTACCGTGTTGACGTCTGCAGACAAGTTTGACAACATGGTCTTTGAAGGCTTCTTTGTCGGTTACTCGAATCAGAAGAAACGGGTATTTAACAAGCAGACTGGTACTGTGGCAGAGTATTTACATGTTGACTTTCAATCCTACACTCTACCACCCACCCAAAGGTGTCGCACCGGACTGGATGTTCGATTACAAGTCACTGTTTGATCAACTTAAATCAACACCAGAAGTATCTGATGATGTTCTTACTCGTTGTTTTGGTCAAAAACTGCCTAAGCAATTAGTTGATC
>JBCNJP010012152.1:0-14280 GCA_039602395.1 Deinandra increscens subsp. villosa
TATACATGTAGAACAGTTTTACTATAAACGGATATAATCAGAACATTTGTACAAAGCACATAAATGTTTTAAAAAAAATGACATGGTAAGTTACAATACACATGTGTGTCATTCACACAATCGTCTTAAGGTTACAAATATACATAACACGTCAGAGTGCGTGAAATACAAGGGTAATCATACAACGCACACATGGGCAACGCAACAGTGCACACGCGCATCAATTACCGATACACAGAATCGCACCAGTTTATTATTACACGTATACGGTCATGCTATTTGTAACGTTGCATTTCTGATCCACAGGAGAGACGTATTTGAAACAGCGTATGGCATGCAAGCAAAGGCATACGTAATCGGTAGCCTAGAACCAGGGAGGAAGTTGTACGCTGAGGTTGTAAACTGTTGGTCGGCGGTACTGAACGCTCATGAGATGGCAGCACCAGAAAATTCATCATGGCGACTGTTTTGCTACACAGATACAATTGTGAGTTGTATAGATACATGTATTAATGTTTAAGTTATTATGATGATAATGGCACGTATGTATTAAAGTTAACGTGTAATGTATATTTACAATTCAGGGCGGTTGGGTGATAAACGCAAAAACAACAATGCCAAAAAGGATGGAAATGTTCAAGAAAAACCTGTTAAAAGCGGTCGACGGAGATAATAGCCTAATGGACATGAGAGCATACAAAACAATAGTGGTGCCAGTTTATGATGGTGAACATTTATATATCATATGCTTCGACTTAGACGTTCCAGCCATAACAATCATCGACAGTATTCACGAGGGAATCGGTACAAAAGAAATGATAGAAAGCAAGGTCTTCATATCAAATGGGACGCCATACAAAGTGGTATGCTGTATACAAAAAAATATAAAGTTGCATACACAGCACACACTTGAAGTAAATTGTGGAGTTTTGTAATAAAGAAGATTATGCGTGTATAACGCACGTGTGCACTGGGTTTAAGTCTGCATATATATATATATATATAAATATATATATATATATATATATATATATACACACACACAACGAAACACTGACAAAAAAAATTGTATTATTGCAGAAACAAATTGTATGGAGATATCTACAAAGCGTAGAACACCCCAGAGCTATGTCTATATCAGCGACGAAAGCAAGAGTACTAAATATTGGTTGGGTGACAGAGAAAGATTATACAGACTGTGGGGTGTATGCGATGAGGCATATGGAAGCGTACGAAGGCAGAATAAACGGGTTTGAGTGTGGTTTTAGCAGCGACGAAAAACACAAGGAGGCACAGATACCTAACCTCAGAATGAGATACCCTTCGAAACTACTATTGTCACCAGCAAATGTACTCGGGCCAAAGGTGCTGAGAGGTGCAGGAGCAACGAGCAGGAAGATGGAACGTGTTGCAAATAAAGAAAATAATAAGAAGGGTACAAAAGAAGTATGTGATTTTTTGGAAAGACTAGACAAAGAGTTTTATGGGCTCGTGAATGGTCTTGAAAACATACAAAGGGATGAAATGAATAAAGAAGGCGCGGTGGAAGACGGGAAGAAGATACAACAGAAGGCAGATGTTAAGGGAAAGCATGTCAGTTTTGCATGACGGGTTGCAGGGGTGATGCAATATATTAGGTTATGTTTACTTTATGGACCGTTTTTCTGTTGTGTTTGTTTATATGTTTGTTTCTAGTACGGTGACAGGTTGTGTTTTGAATGGGTTATGCAACTAATACGTTGACAGGGCTGTGTGAAAAAACTATGCGTATTATCTGGGTTAAGTTTACAGTTAATAGACAAACATGTAAGTGTCAAGTTGTCGGAAACGTATCTCTTTATAACGTATTATTTTTTAAGTTAAAGCGTGTTGTAATTGTGGCGACGATTAAGGTCGAATCAGGACAAATATAATTAATGGTTTGTTGTTTGATACAAAGCATGACAGTTATCGGTTATGATTAGTCTATAACGAGTCATAGTGCACACGTGAATCATTAGATGGGACGGTACAACGAGCACCACCATATACAAAAGATAGGAATTAACAAAAAAAAATTAAAACTGCAAACACTGGGAAATGATAACACGTTGTTGTTAGAAAATATTTACATATTGTCAAGAACATGGTAGGAGGTAACAAAACGTCAACATCACAAAAGATTATCTCATTGTTTTAGCACACATGTATACACCGACAAGTACATGGAACGGGCAAGAATTGTTTGTGTTAGGTTGGCAAGTAACAAATAACAAACACTTTTTTATTTTATTTTTATTTTTTTTAAAGTAACAGTGACTGATGGTTTGTCTTTATTTTATACTATCGTACGACGCACATGTGCACAATGGATCAATTACAGACATATCAATAGCAGAGTTGTATTCAAAACACTGGCAGACAAACGTAATCCAATAAACACTAAAAATACAAAATAAAAAAGTAGATAAGCAAACTAAAAAGATGGAAACAAACACAACACAGGCCCATAAAAAAAAAAGTGGTCAAACACAAAATAACAAGTTTTAAACATAAACCGTCAACATATAGCCATAGATGTGATGGTCATTACATAATAGACTTGATAGTTATCAAATGAAAAGTAGCAATGCTTATATCGTAGAACATGTCAAACATACACGGTTGATATAACGGACAATGACATCAAGCTTGTGAAGTCGGCGATTCAGATGGCTTAAACCTATACGATCGTCTAGTGGCGCGAATGGGCCGTGATCGTAAAGACGGGCCACCAAATGGATCGGAGGCATGGGAAGGCTGCAACGGGACATGTGTATCAACCGGATAAACAACAGGACCTCTACCTGCAGCAGGTTTAGCATCAGCCGCAGCCGCACCTGCAGCCGCCCGGAGGGCAGCTTGAACCTTATCACAGTTACGCGAGTCGTGTCTGTAAACCAATTTGGTGCATTTCTTGCAAAACCGCGGGCCCTTCTTAAAGTCATCGACAGCCTTCTCTCCAGGCCCAATCAAACGGTGGTCCATACCACATCCTTTATTTCTGATACCGTGAGGTGGTGTGACTGACGCGGTACCAAACTCTGGCTGATGTAGTATGTCGCTTATCACGGCTGATGTCCGCTCAGCTGTCGGGTCACGAGGAACCTCCGAAAATATGTGGCTACTGATATCCTTAAGCTGTTTAGAAACGACGAAAGACGTCCTGTATCCTTCCTTAGACGGTCGGTGCATTGCGAAACCGTTTCCATAATCTCATTCCTAAGAATTCCACCCTCACTGTTATCAACAGAGTACCGATTCGCAATATCATATACCCTTGTTGGAAGTGCATTCCTTTTCCAGCGTGCAGAAATGTAACGAGCAGGAATCTCATTTATCTGGTGGAATCTAAACACGTGGAAGACATGTCTACAAAGGTATCCAATGCGTGTGAAGCACAAACATGAGCACGAGACAGTCTTACTGTCCACATTCAGAGTGACCTGCATATAAGAAAAAAATGTGTTTTAGTTAAAGGAAACAGTCATTAATAGTTGATACACGCGTGCAGTACAACGTAACATGCATAAAGCATGAAAACAAAACTTGTATAATACGTAGAAAAAAAAGCACAGGATTAAATATGGGATGGGAGTTCGGTAAATCAGTTACACGTACCAGTATAATACACAAATTTTAACATACATTTAGATGATACATTACGCAACATCAAGGGTTAAAAAAAGTTATTTAATACACAAGTGCAGCAAACAGAAAGTATGTTTAATACAATCATTAATTTGACAACGGATAGTGAAATTTAAAGTACGCATAAGGTCAGTGATCACATGAAGTGTAAGAAAGTAATGAAACGTTGACAACTATCATAGTATTCGTTGCAGCCCATGTGTGAACAAGCAAAACAATTTGGTGGATGAGTCGGTAATTTACCTCAAATTCGTTGACATGTTGAAATTTTTTGTTGGTGTGCCGGACAGTGTACACCTTGTTTTTGCCTTCAGTCCTGGTTTCACCAATAGAACAGTACCATACACTTCTGTCAATTTCTTTTTGAACTTCTTTAAATATAGCCGATGTGTAGATCATAGACGCATGCCGTTTTATTGGCATCGGTGTACAAAACACGGGAGTCGCCGTGTTGGTTTCAAACTCGAGCTTGCGTTGGTTATAGCGCTACCCATCGATTGCCGTGTCGAAGCACATCAAAAACTGTAAAAGAGTATTACTCCCGCTAGAATTCACCTTAAAAAGAGCATTTGAACTCTCACATCTTGAAGTGGTTTTTATCAAGCAGCACATCGGGAGTTCTCTAAAGTACGAAGGCACCCAGTCTCTACGTATAGCATACATCTCATTAAGCCATCCATGGTCAGACAATCCGTACTCCTCTATTAGTGCTTGCCATCGTTCTTCGAATGTGTCTTGATCGATTATTAAGTTCCAAACCAGCCGGTGTATGCATCTGCGCAAATCAGTTTTCTCTAGTATACCACCTGGGATCTTATTGCAAACAGCACATAATGTTAATATTACACACGCACAATAGAATTTAACAGAATGTTAAAGTGTAAAGACATATGAAGAAACGAGCAGTATATATATATATATATATATATATATATATATATATATATATATATATACACACTAGTGGGTACCCGCGCGTTGCGGCGGCGACAGTGCATAGGGCGTTATTCGTCATTTGTTCGCTTGTTTATGGGGGTGCGGCAATTTACATCGCGGTATTCGTTTTTTTAGCGTGATGCGTTCCGATGTCAACTTATAATGCGGTATATGCGCATTCATTGGTGACAACAACGTCTTATACTTGTTTTTTGTTAGTTTATCAATACTCTCGTCGTATATTTTTCATCATAAGTCTGTTAGTGTTCTAATTTATATCATCTATTTAACTTTTCTACCCTTGTAGAACCCAGACAAATAACAACAAACACCCGAATTTAAATATATATTGGTCACAAACATAGTAATTTAAAACCAAAAGAGTTTTAAGATAGAATTCATCAACATTGTTTTTATATATCATTAATAACATAGTAGTTTAAAAATAAAAATCTGGGTGTCAATGAATTCCATTGTGAGGGGATCTTAACATTTTAGCTTGTTAGAAACACGGTTTTGAACTAACTACACGGATCTTAACATTTTAGTTTGTTAAACAAAATTGTTAGTGCAAAAAAGAGGCATTTTCGTATCCTCTTTCACGTGGTAATGGCCACACAACAGATTGGGGATTCATTTGGGAAACAACGAACACAGTACTATATTTGAGATACCAGTAATAACATAGTAGTTTTGGTTTTCTCATTTGTATCATCGATCTAGCTTATCTACCCTTGTAGAATTCAAACAAATAATAGCAAACAGCCGAATTGAAAAGATATTGGTCACAAACATAGTAATTTAAAACCAAAAGAGTTTTAAGATAGAAGTCATCAACATAGTTTTAAGATACCAGTAATAACATAGTAGTTTTGGGTTCAAAAGCCGGGTGTCAATTAACCTCCATTATGAGGAGGTCAATTTGTGTCGTACGCGCTGCAAATTTTGATAACTTCATCACCAAAGTTTGCCCACCACTCTTCATCAGACATTGAAGCAGGTGTCACCTCAATTTCCTTTAGCGGAGATGTCACCTCAATCTCCCCTAACGGAGGTGTCACCTCAATTTCCTCTAAGAGAGGAGCCACTGGAAAAAAAAACATTAAGGTTCTACATTGGTTTTATAAAAAATTAATGTTATATAGTATAGTAGGTAGATAAAAACAAACTGCAATTTTAGATGTTAAATTGATACCTGGAATATTGTTGATCTCGTCCATGTTTAGCGACATTCTAATGAAGGGAAGGAAAAAAAATATCAGTATTACAATTTTGTAATGAATAAATATTAACTTAAGACACATAATAATCTAGTAATTTATTAACTTACACATGTACTTCAAAACATTTAAGGATAGAAGTGCCTCGTTGTATGTAACGTCCACTAAATATTTTAGGACGTGGAACATAAAAAACAAGTAAGTTTATTGATCCTGTAATACTTCTTGATAAACAACATTTGAGGTGTATACCCCATCTCGTCTAAAATCTTTGGCCATATGCACTAATATCTTTGTATTTTCAGGTGATATCCCTCTTGACAATGCCACGTATAGTTGTCCATGGGAAAAAACAGAATCTGGTAGATAAACACCAACGTGCGGAATTCTTCAAATCACTCGCATATAAGACGTAGTTTTCATGTCTCGGCCATTCTTCATAAGCGAAACTCTCAATTTGAAAACGATGTAGTACAAACGTGTTGTCTACCTCTAGGTTTTTGTAAAGTTTTATTAACGGTTCCGTGACGAAACCCACCATTCTTTGTCTCTAAAAAACAAAAATAAATCTAGTGATTTGACCACAAAATTGACATTATTTTAAATATGTACAAATGATCTTACGTTTTGGTCAAGAAAAATAATCCATAACTTGTTTTCACGGACGAAAGGCAAAACGAACTCAACCCAGACGAAAGTCAAAGTATACCAAGCTCCATATTGTGTGAGTGACGAAAATGAATCAACAATTGAATGTTTTTCCATGATTGTAGCTGATCATAAGAACATATATACAAAATATGCTTAAAAAACCACGTATATCTAAAAACGAACTCTTATCTAAATGCAAGAAAATTAATTTTTTATCTATCACATTAACACACATTCACAAATGATGGTAACACACAATTATAATAGCATAAACTTTGTTATGAATATATGGACTTTAGACATCATAAATTAGTTATGAAAAACGTATCGTTGTACCTTGAGTTGAGATGAACTTGAGATGAACTTCAGCTCAAAATCTTCCTTAACACAAATAAAGATTGAACAAATATTAAAATGGTTACAAAACAAGATACACCAAAGACAACATACACCAAAATCAGTTATAACACAAAATCAGTTTAAAACAATATTGGTCTATAGTGGGTCTTCTCAACATAATAGGTTCTAAGATTGACCATAATATTAAAATGCAGCATAAGGGTCATGGCATAATTATAGCAAACAAAGGGATAAAGATAGTACAAATCTATAGCAAACAATTGAGGAGTTCGCGTATAACTTGGCTTAATATACATCTTCACCCCCTGCTGAATGCAAACCAAATAATGAATTTCTAAATCTGATTAAGCAATAGAAACATTAATCAAACTAAAACTAAATGAAACTTGAGATAGGGATAAAGATAGTACAAATCTATAGAGAAGAGGGACTCAACAAACTGTCTAGAACCTTGAATATGATAAACAACTTTATCCAATTTAAACAACCACAAACCATTAAAACAACCAAAAAAAAACTTTGGAATAGAATCAACAGATTACATGTAAACTCTACAGCCAAAGCTATAAATCCCATGATGTTGATTTCTACAACAAACAAAATCCATAAGTATTAAAAACTAACTATTTTAAACACCCTTATATTCTTAAAAAAAAACAATCAGGCTTTCAATGTAGAATATCAGGCCCACTCAACACTCATATGTTGAGGCTATTCTATAACTTCACTTGGTGCTACATGTCAAACAAAACCCTTTAACTATTTGGAAACAAAAACCTTGTTGATAACTTAGGTACACTAAATATTTACATCTTATATTTACATCTTATAAGGAACAAAGTTATGTAACAGAGCCCAAAATCCATATACTTACATCTTATAAGGAACAAACAGTAATATGGTTCAAAATCTATATAGTAATATGGTTCAAATTCAAAACAGTAATATGGTTAATATTACATAAAAAATTAGTTAAAATCAACATGAAAAATTAAAAGGCACAACACACACCTAAACACATACCTAAATTCTTCTTCTGAATCCAAAAAACAATTTGAGATCAAGGAACAGATTTATGAACAGATTTATAACAAAACATATTAAGGAACAGATTTATGAATAGATTTATAAAAAAACATATTAATGAACAGATTTATAACCAAAAACAGTTGCTTAAAAAAAAAGGCTTATGAGTCGTTTTTTTAGGAATCCGAATTTGTTTGCTTGCTGAGAAAAAGAAATGAGTCCTTTTTTTTAGGAACCCAACTGGACTCATCTAACTACCTACTCAGCAGTGTTTTATGAGTTGACCCAACCAGAATACCTATAGGTTTATCTATTCTTTTGTAAGTTCCCTTTTCTAACTCCAAATTCGGATTGGTTTTACAAAAATTTACACATTGGGACAACAACAAAGTAGCTGATTTAGGATTGGTTTTTCAAATCCATTTGATAATCTGTTCAATCCAGTTCATAAAAACACAAAAACAAAAACATGTGCGTATTTTCATATGTTTTTTTATTGCCTTTATTTTGTCTTTTCATCCTAACAGGTTAGATATACAAAGTTGGCTTGGAAACAGTATTGATTCATTAGTGTTGGTGACAGTTTGCTTTGTTGATCTTTTGGAAACAAGTGCTGGGATCAGCAGGTTCAAAAAGCGAGAGGGGGAAATGATGATGTAAGTTGGAAAGAGAATGGGGGCAGTTGCAAAAGGGTTAGCCATTTTAGTATGAGTAATAGAAACAGCTGGTGCGGGAAGGCTTGGTACAAAATTTGCTGCAAGAAAAGAGTATACTAACCATTGAGTAGTAATGGGCTAGACTGCATAAAATTTTGCAAGTCAACATGCATATTACTGGAAGTGAAGATGTCAAACTGATCTTTGGTTATTTTTTATAGAAAAAAATTGGTATCTAGATTGTTTTTTAGCTAAAGCTATTACCATACTCCTATGTTTTCAATATGTCTATTGGTTAAAGTCTGAGGTTGTTTTAGCACATGCTCTAAACCTCATAATTCCTAAATGAAATTCCATGACCCAAAACTGATTCTAAACTCACCTAAACAACTTGCATTCACCTAAAATTAATCTATTCCACCTAAACAATTGATGTATGTTAAGATACAACAAAAGATATATAACAAATGGATTTAAAACTTGGTAAGAAATAAGTACAACAAAAGTACTTTAATGATTATAAAACATACAATATTCACTCAATAGTGGTGTTTAAACACTATTTAAAAAAAATTTAAAACATGCATAATACTTGAACTATCTCTGGTCAAACATTGATTTAAACAACAACAACATAAAACATGATTTATAAAACTTAATAAAGCAGGGCTGCGTTTTTACTCATTAGGATTAACTCAAAAACTGTAGCTAAATAAGGATTAACTCACAATTTAGTAAGACTTAAGTGTTTTATTTCTTCTGTACTATGTAATGCATCTTCACTTGAAGGTCTTAACATCACTTTCTCTAGTCATGAATCCATCAAACTAAATTAAATTCCATTCACTAATTTACACTAAAAAATATAACATGTTAATCATAAAAGCTTAACAGGTAATAAGCTTTATAGGTAAGTGATCTCGTCCATGTTTAGTCATGAATCGTGGTGTTTTTCTTTCCACAAAGACAGTTCAAACAATACACGAAATGAATGCAGGCAACAATAACCAAATGCCAGGTAAAAGTTTGACAAAAACCCTTTAAAAGGTAATAAGCAAATTAACAAAAACCCTTAAAAACAAATAAAAATAGTATGACAATGTATTCATGTGTGAAATCCAAAAGTTGGCATCTTAAAAGCATCTTATAAACTATGAAACTTTTAAGTATGGGTCAAATACAGATCCTAAGAGGTCGGGTTCAGATTTCACATGTTATTTTTCCTTTCTAAATTTTATCATTAATAATTTTAGTTATCAGCTTATTTACCATCTAATCACCGTACCTACACCCCCTTATAGCAAACTATCATCAAGAACAATATTTACTTCCTATAAAGTCACAACTGCCTAACAAATAGAGGTTTTAAGCTTATTTACCATCAACAACACTGTTTTAGAACATTGTTTTAGACCGATTATAACAATCAAATAAAACCAAGTATTCATGAAATTCCCTGATTCATGTTATAACATGCACTTCAAAATCCTTAAAAAAGTGTACTATTTTATTTAAAATTGCAGCAGAGGCAGTTAAGAAAATAGTGACAGTTAACTCTTTGATTGATGTCATCATGTTAGATAGAAAAAAAACTGCTACACACTAAAGAGCTTTTTGGAAAAAATGGCAACTTCACTACGAATAGAAGGAAAATTTTAAATACAAGACATAAGGAAAATTTTATATGCTCTTTGGGACTGTTTTCTTTTCAAGTCTTATGTATTTGATCAATTGTCTACACCATTTAGTACTGCTTTAAAATGTTGAATAATATAATATGTCTACACCAAGTCATGTTTTGAAGGTTTTAACCATCTACCCCTGCCCCCAACATCAACCCAAATAACAGTTCCACAGTAATAAAAAAAATAGATACACCAAGTCACATTTTAAGGTTTTAACCACCTACTCCTACCTCAACCAGATGCAGAAATTTAAAGTTTTATACCCCTAGATCAAGGAACTATTTCATGGTAACCAAAGAAACAACTAACTCTTACAATCTTTGCGGTTATAAAACCAAAATCACCGAGCTTATGTCAAAGTGGGTAATTTTAATAGTAAATATTCAAACAAGTTGGATAATTTTTAGTGGGTTGCTAATGGGTCAAACGGGTTCATGTTAAATTGAATAAATTTACTATTGTTAAAGTTTTTTATTGAAATAAGGTTCATGTCAAAAGGAATAATTGATGTTTGTACGTTCAGTTTCTAATGGAACCAACAGATGAAAGGCTTAGGTTGTATGCTCAAGGCTTAGGTTGTATGCTCAGTTTTGGGAGGTTTACTAATGGGTCAAAAAGATGGGTCCAACATATGAAAGACTTAGATTGTATGCTCAATTAAAATACTAATAGGTCCAGCTAATGGGTACAACAGATAGGTCTAATTACACAAAATTGGTAAATGACATGCATAGATAATAACATCATCTTTAATACCATTCCATTTAGTAATTCTATTTCTTTAAAATTGTTTTTAAGAAGTTCTCAACCCAACACTATAATCATAACAGCTTTATGAAAAGTTAGTTTAATAACCCTGCCAATTTTAACACATATGGGTAAACCAAAAACACATCAAAGGAGCCAACTAATTAGGTTCAAAGGTATGTGTTTTATGGCTTTAAAAGCTTAAAAGTCTATATACAGCCCTAAAAAGTTGAAGGATACTTGAAAATCAATGTTTTCAAAACTCAACATACCGAACTCAAAATCAATGCTTAAAAGTCTATACACAGCTCCTAGGAATAATATTCTAAACTCGACATACTGGACTCAAAGCCATTTTGTTAAAATTAAAACTTACCTAAAAAATAAATGTTTTCAAAATTCTTCTGATGTATAATTGGAGCAAAGTTATTAAACATCCAGTGACACATAACCTGCTTGCTGATCTAATAATTGTTATAGATCTTTAAAAAGAGCTAATTTTGAAGCTTTCAAGAAAGTCCAAGACAGAACAACCATATTCAAAAGGTTGTTGTTATAAGGTCTTTGGTTCATTCTATATTCATAAATGAAATTCTATATTCTTATGATACCAACCCTAAAACTACCATTTCCTAAAAAGGTCTTTGGTTCATTCTGAACTGATTTTAAAACAGAATAGTTGGACACATTTATAGGCACAAATGAACATATTTATACGCCACATTGCATAGCAAACATATTTCACATAGCAAACAGATTTCACATCAGAAATATATAACTCAGAAATATATGACCCAGATTGCATAGCAAATAGATTCCACATCAGAAATATAGGACCTAGATTTCATAGTAAACAAATTTCACATATTGGAATCATAGCAAACATATTTCAAAGCAAAGAGATTCAAGAGTGTGTTTTTCATTGTTAAGGATATTCGGTATGTCATAGCTACAGATTTCAAGCATATAGCAGATTCAAGCATAGCAAACAGATTTCACATATTGGAATAATAGCAAACAGAGTTCGTAGCAAATAGATTCAAGAGTCCATATTTCATTACTTAGGATATTCATCATTTGATACATGTGTTCCCTGTTCTACCCTCTACCAAATAGATTTCATATAATTCCAAACGGAGCAAACCAATTTCATATATCTATCCTGTACAATTCCAAAAAAAATTATGTTCCTTTTGTATGTTATGAGCTACATATCCACAAATGTCAACATGATTAGGGGCCAAAAGATAAATATAATTACATTAGCTCTTTATAATTCCAAACATGACAGTAAAAAACTTTGTAAACACAGATTCTCAACTTCAATTTAACTAAATGTATAAACTAACCTTATGTGTGTGTTCTTGATGCCGAATATAACAGAAACGCAAATCAACTCCTCCTTTTCCACAAACAGATCCAAAGTACAACTGAATGAAATTGAATATAACTAAATCAGATTTAAACCAAGCTTAATTTAAACCAATGATGTAAAAAATTAGTTGAAAAATAGAAAAAATATAAAAATTATAATCAAGAATTACCAGAGAAGAAAGGCCGATGCAACAGGATGTGTGATATGAAATTCATCTTGCTGTGACTTTATAGACGCAATACAAATCGACCAGGCTCCATCCAAGTGAAAATCGCCAATCAATCCGTGTGAAAAATTGCATGAACCGTCGATTTAGGGCTCCAAACGCAATCCAACCGTCCGATGTGTGTTTTCTTCACCGTGGAAAGAAGATAGTGCCAAGAAGAGACTGCTGTGAAAAAGTGAAGATGGAAAGAGGGAGGACAGGTTGCCGGAAATGGAAGAGAGCTCGCTGGTGTTTTGTCGTGGAGGCGGAGGGTGATGTTTTGTCGTGGATCCGAAGGGTGGGTAAGGGTTATTTGGATGAAGACGCGCGGATCTTGATATGGGTGGGTCTTACCGGACGGGCAACCCATGTTTCTTAAACATGTTGCATTGGTGTGTTGTACACAATGCTTCCCTCACTTGTAAACTTCTTAAATTTTCAACTTTCAACATTTATGCTATAACCATATGTACATCATGCTTCCCTCACTTGTAAATCTCTTAATTTTTCAATATTCAACACTCTCTCTCCAATATGTATAATAAGATAGTATATATATATATATATATATATATATATATATATATATATATACCTTAGACGGTAATTTCCTCATGATGTGCCACATGCATAGACGGTGTTTAGATTTGTCAAAAACAGATTCAACCGCCGACTTCATAGAGGAATCTTGGTCAGTTAGAATAAGTTTGGGCTGGTTTACATGTGCTTTGAGGAAGGTTTGAAGCAACCACGTGTATGACTCAATGGTTTCATCAGATATTAGCCCGGCACCAAACGTCACACATTTTTTATGGTGGTCAACACCGGTAAAAGGCACAAATATCATCTGGTACCTGGGAAATAAAAAATCCAGAAGCCATAAGCACAAAACGCAAGTCACGTAACATGACGATGCTAACATATGATATGTGGGCGCGAAACTAAACTGATAACGAATCAAATTAACACACCAAAGTGTGCAAATTAATCAGTAGTGCACACGTGCACAGACGACACATAAAAAAATAACATAAATATAATAAACTGAAAGTCATTACAGGGACGATAGACACTCACATGTTAGTCTTATAAGTCGCGTCAAACGCCATAACATCGCCAAAAGTCTCATAATTGCACCGCGAAACATCATCTACCCAGAAGAAAGAACGTAGCTCATGACCAGCAACAGAATACTCGAAGAAGAAGTTATGTAAGTTTGTAGTCCGAGCATTTAACGTGTCTAATAACATCTGTGCGTCTCTGTCCCTAATAAACATACGAGTCGATCGACTTACATTCTTGTAATCAGTCGTGGTGCCACTGTTGATACATGGTTCCTGATCGTCATGTGAAGTATCGAGAACAAGACGGAACGTGCAAGTTTAGGTCTGGCCGAACCTTGGCCGAACTCCAGGTTCGGAGCCGCCGAAGCTTGGCCGAACCTGAGGTTCGGCCAGTCGTGTTTTCAGCCTATAAATATGTTCGTCTTGTATAGAATTAGTGAGCTTCCGTGTTATAACTTTCTCTTAGTGTACTCTGTGGTTCTCTGTGGTTAATACAAGTCTCCATTGTATTTACTCTCTGTATTTTACTCGTTTACATTGATTTCTATACGGCTAAGTAGAAGATCCACACGCTCAGGCAATTTCAAGTGGTATCAGAGCTTTTGGTTTGTTCTACTAGTCGGAGATCAGTGTTTTTCTAGTTTTCGAGTTCAAATTCACGTTTTTGAGTTTCAAAATTCGTTTAT
>JBCNJP010012153.1:0-14279 GCA_039602395.1 Deinandra increscens subsp. villosa
ACAGAAGACGAATAACACGCTATACACTGTCGCCGCCGCAACGCGCGGGCACACGGCTAGTCCCATAATATGTATATTAACAATTTCCCGTTATCCCACTATTAGTCCAGAAAAATTTTCGTGCAGAATTGAGGCGTCGTCGGAGAACGTCGTAAGTCGTAAGTACTATCGTTGAAAGTCGGCTTTCCCATAAAAGTCACCGTCGCGCGTAGTCATCGTAGTAGAAATCAGGACGTAGCGTGTAGCATCGTTTCGTTGTCGCTTTCCCCCGGAATAGTGTGCGCATTAGCGTTCGCATTTCGTATTCGTGTGTGAATTTTTTCCTAAGGTTTTCCGTTAGACTACTTAGACACGGTCTATATATATATTATATATATATATATATATATACATATGAAGTATTTACTTACACAGCAGAGCGAGTATCCCAGGTTGGCACGTAAAAATTTTGTTTTGGGAATTTGTTTGTTCGTTTGTAACTAAGGTTTCAAGTTGCAGTTTCCAAACCGTTTTTCAAAAATGATTCCAGTTCTCTGCAACTTATGGCTCTGATACCAATCTGTCACACCCCCAAATTAACCACTAACGGAGTTTATACCGTTAAGGGGTGCGAGCAAACCAGGACCACAACCATTAGTTACAAATACTAAACGAATCAGAGTAAAGTCCAAACATTCATCATAAAACAGTTTAAGAGTTTGCAGCGGAAAGAGAAACATAAGTATCTTAGCACTAACCACGTGCTTAAATTACAAAACATAAATGGTTGTTCAAGTTCCCAAATTTAAGTTCAAAATGAAATAAGTAACTTCGGGTGCCATGCCAACCTCCGGTGGATACTCCTCAGCGATCTGCAAAAGTGAAAACCACACAAGTGTCAACCTAACGGTTGGTGAGTTCACAGTGGGCATGTCATGCAGTGGCCCGGTCTCATAAGCGTATGTATCAACATATAAATAAGTAATAGTTTTGCAAAACAATTGCCAAGTGTTGAATTATCGAATATGCACTAGTTAAGTAAAGATTAAAGCGGTCAACCGATATCGCGGGTAGCTAATCCGGTTTCCATGCACTAAGGAAGTTCGTACCAAAGCTGACGTAACAGAGTTCGGCATTTGCCGATGGTTTGTGCCTCCAGTTGTGTTCCTCATGGGACCCACAACTAAAATAGGCTGATATTGAACTCCGTTCGGCCTCCAGCCGGTTGGCTACACATTTGTGTACCGCGGAGCAGGGTTTGTCAAACCCTCAGTAGATCTACCCAACATCCCCTCGCTTCGCAAATTAATGGTACTAAATTGTTGAGGACTTTTAAGTTTCAAGGCATCCTTAGAAATCATGTGATATCATTTGGTTTAGACTTTAACCTACACTAGTCATATTAAAACCGTTTATTCTGGATTTCATTTGAAATCCTGAAAAGAGTTTAAGTGTCAAAATGGTTGTTCCGGATTTCATTTGAAATCCCAAATGAGTTTAAGTATTAAATAGTTGGTTGCGGATTTCATTTGAAACCCCAAGGATGGACAGCTGCAAGTGCTTCCCATAAAACACCCCAACTTCCATAACAGATATCCCATTTGGCAATACCTCAAAATGTCAGCGTTGTTTTCCGTTAAGTAAATTCGTTGTGACCCAAACGGGCTCACAATTAAAGGGTTAGTGAAACTCACCTTAGGTTGCTCAGCTTACACTTCAAATATTCCAATTATGATTTGCTAACGAAGACCTAATAATCACATTAAGGTCTTAGGTGTTAGGTTGTGTCTAAACTTTAACTACGTCACTATGGCCCATAACATAGCACGTTGAAACTACGACTCGACATACCGACACACGACACCGATGGTTGATCATAAACGAGGGTTCACATTACTCAGAAATCAAAGCATGTTTCATTATTGCATAATCATGTAAGTCATGGCATAACATTCAAATAAGTTGCACAAGTTTGGGTTTTGGGTCTGGCACAGTTTCGCTACACAGTTTCGCTACACAGTTTCGCTATGTGCACGGGCAGCACTTTCGCTAGGGAATACCCGATAACACAGTTTCGCTAGCTAGTTTCGCTCGAAACTGATGACACAGTTTCGCTAGCATAGATTCGCTCGAAACTGGTTTGAACTTTCGTTCATAAAAGGCACAGTTTCGCTAGACAGTTTCGCTCGAAACTGATGACACAGTTTCGCTGTCTAGTTTCGCATCGAAACTGATTTGAACTTTCGTTTAGGAGACTATGGTTTTTTCGCTCGGTAGATTCGTTCGAGCAATACACTTAGGTTCACAGGCGACACTATAGTTTCGCTGTATAGTGTCGCTGGATGAATATTCAAACAGTTTGCGAAACTACAGTTTCGCCTAACGAATCTGTCAGTTTCGCTAGTCGCAGAAAACTCGTTTTTTGACAAAAAAAAATCAATCTGATGGCTTTCATACTTCATGTAATTCAATATCTAGCATGCATAAACATTTACCAACATTAAACAGTAAGATTTAACACCTTAAACATGGATTTTCACCATCAAATCTCCAAGAACACTTTTAAGCATAAAATGACCTAACTAGCATGAATCTTCATTATGACATGATTTTACACGTAAAGTTTCAGTCTTTATGCTAGATCTAACATTCCTAAGCATCATATCAGAAGATCAAACGATTCCATGAAGATTTGGTCATGCTTAAAAGTAAAACTCATAAAAATGCATAAAAATGGTTCATGGGACTCACGGTTTTGTTTCCAAGCTCGATGGATGATGGTTCAAGGCTGAGATCTTGGTGATTCTCAGCTGTTCACGGCTGACCAGAAATGGTTCAAGAGAGAATGGAGAGTGTGTGTGTGTGTTTTTGTGTGATGGAGCATTAAAATGAGATTTAGGGTTTTATTTCTCATTTAAATACTAAAGCCTCCTTTGGGCTTATCATTGGGATTTGGGCCCCCAATGATCAGCAAGTGATTAGCCCAAGATTAACATGTATGCATACACTCTAATTACCCGGTTAAACATTAAACTAGGCAATTTAAACAATTTATCACATAATCAAGAATTTACAACTAGTCATGCTATTAATAATACTAAATCATGCGTTTAAATCACATTGCACATAATGACAATAAATAAATAAACACATAACACATATGGACGGGTTCGGTGATCAACCAAAGGTCGTGGACGTATACGGCCTAGTTAAGCATTAGTTACCTAGTTAATACTTATAACGTAACTAACGGAGATTGTCTAACGGAAGTTAACCTTGGAATTCCCGGATGTCACATTACTAGAATCTTATAAAGTTCTGATGTGACAAATGCTTGGAAAACGACATGACAATGTTTCATGTTCGTTTGGCAGACCTGTAACAAACTTACTCTACTACTACTATTGTCTTTCTCCGTATACATTTTGTTATGGTCGCATTTAGTAATCACCCCCGCAGCAACGAATGATTCATGAGATAGTGATTGTACATGGTTCAGCGCAGCAAGATTTTTTAATTTGCTTTTTAATTTTTTTGTTCATCTTTAGCAGGGATCATTTATGTACGTTGGATGTACAAAATGGATATGTGTTACCTGTGATTTTCATCAAAAGCAAATTGTATATTTTCCGCATTTTCATGAAAAGCAGATTGTATATCTTTCACATTTGATGTTAATGTTTACTAGAATCTTATAAAGTTCTGATGTGACAAATACTTTGAAAACGACATGACAATGTTTCATGTTCGTTTGGCAGACCTGTAACAAACTTACTCTACTACTACTATTGTCTTTCTCTGTATACATTCTGTTATGGTCGCATTTAGTAATCACCCCCGCAGCAACGCGCGGGGGTGGTCATCCATCTTGTATATATAGATGTTAAAACTATATTTTACTTAAAAATGACAAGTTTAACATATTTGCAATTCAAAATATGATTTATAGGATTCAAGGTTCAAAATATTTCTTTTTACGGACTTAGGATACGATAGGGAACAACCTTGGTACCAATTCTAGTGATCAAATACCCAAAATAACACAAAAAGGATAAAAACAGAAAACATGGAGGCCATCGGGTTCGAACCCGTGACCTCTATGTCACGATATCGCGCCCAAACCACTCGGCCAAGGGACTGATCGTGAGTAGATTCTGATCAGAACTGTTTATCTATAGGCAGCGTCCACATACATGTTTAGGGAAAATAAAGGAAAAGAAAAAGGTGAGACCGGGACTCAAACCCGCGTCCCTCGCGAACACAACCAGTAACAGAACCATTGGGTCAGATTGGCGTCTGTTATACGAACCCGATCCCAAATGTTATAACGCGTACCCGTTGGGTGTTATCTTCTTCATTCAATAATTTCAGTGATCGAAACCCGCACCGGTCGCCGGAAAATCACGACCACAGAAAAAAAATTTACGAGATGAAAGCCAAAACATCAGGGAACATTTACCTCTAGACGGAGATGTGAGAACACAAGTTTTTGACACCGAATTCAAATCCCTAAACTTCGACAATAACTCCGCGAGTTGCTCCGATTCCAAAAATGAGGACTTCTGCTTGCTCGATGTTGAAAGGCGATCCTGATGGTGATCAAATGGAGGTCGATTAAGCAGTGATTGGCCAGAATTTCTTGAGTGGCGGTGGTGAGGTGTTTGCGATGGAACAGAGAGAAACGAGAGAGAGAGAGAGAGAGAGTTGAGAGGGTATTGTAATGGGTGTGTGATTGTAATGATATTCATATCATTAAATCTCAATTGATGATACAAAATGAAACCCACTAGAGAATGATGATTGGTCGAAACCGGTCATCAGATTCTTTAATTCACGTAACAGCAACCAGCGGCCATTAATTCACTTTTTAAAAATGATCATTTTAGTCCCTCGAGGAATTACAAGGTTGGATACATAGTTTAGGTAATTACAGAAGCAGTCCTCCACATTTTATCAAATAAAAATGAAGTTTAGGAAATGACGGAAAGGGTCCTTCAAAGTTTAAGAGTGTTAAGGAATTCTTAACGAAGCTAACAGGAATGACTTCGACGATGAATTTCAAAGAACGCCAAAAAATATATTAATCGTATAACTTTTATAAAATATATAAACCTCGTTTGTCACATAAGATCATAATAATGCTAACTCCTAATATATATTTTCAAGTTCACATAAAATCATAGATTTAAATTATGCTTATGTGTTTAGACCCACATGACATCATAAAACAATATGTATAGTTTCGTGACACGTTTGTCCCTAAAATAATATAACAACGTATAATTATATATATAAATATCACATAAAATTATAACTTCAATTGTCACATAAAATCATAGAATCACAATATATGATTTACATAAAATCATGGAATTTCAAACGTCTAGACTTAAGTGCATGCTCGTATCGTGATGATTACACAAACCCTAATTTGCTAAAGTCAATACAGTCAACACATAAATGTTCACACAACATTTAATACGGTTTACGTTCAGTTAATGTCAGAAAATGACCTGAAAAGACGGATTATCACAGTATCCCCTTGTTGAAGAATTTTCGTCCTCGGAATTTGCGTAACGCGATAAAAGTTAATGAGCTTGACACAAGGAAAAGAAAAGAAAAATTCTTAGTCGTCACATCATCCCCTTTTTGAAGAATTTTCGTCTGCGAAAATTAAATTAGTACCTGAACTAGATGAAGGCTGATCCTCGAACAGCCTGGGATATTTCTTGCTCATCTGATCTTCGCGTTCCCATGTGAATTCAGGACCATGTCTCGAGTTCCAACGAACTTCAACTATTGGAATTTTGCTACGCTTTAACTGTTTAACCTCACAGTCCATAATTTCTACCGGTTCTTCGATAAATCGAAGTTGTTCGTCCACATGCAACTCCTCGAGTGGAGTGATTAATGTCTCATCTGCTAAGCATTTCTTTAAATTTAACACATGGAAGACGTTATGTACCCCACTTAGCTCTTCTGGTAAGTTTAGTTCATAAGCTGATAGACCAATTCTCTTTACAATCTCGAATAGCTCAATGTATCTCGGGTTTAACTTACCATGTTTACCAAAACGTATTACACCCTTCCAAGGTGAGATCTTTAACAAGACCTTGTCTCCTTCCTCGAATTCCAATGGCCTTCGCCGTTTATCATCATAACTTTTTTGTCTATCTCGTGCGGCTGCCATACGCTTTTGAATTTGCACAATTTTCTCTATTGTCTCGAGTACCAACTCAGGACCTGTGAGTTGACTATCACCTACTTCTGCCCAACAGAGAGGTGATTTATACTTTCGGCCGTAAAGTGCTTCAAACGGAGCTACACCGATACTGGTGTGGTAACTTTTGTTATAAGAAAATTCCACCAAGGGTAAGATATTATCTCAACTTTCACCAAAATCAATCGCACATGCGCGTAGCATGTCTTCGAGAGTTTGAATGGTCCCTTCACTTTGACCATCGCTCTGAGGATGACATGCAATGCTCATATCCAGACGCGATCCCAATGCTTCATGTAACGATTCCCAACATTTGGATGTGAATCGGGCGTCTCGATCTGATATGATGGAAACTGGTACTCCGTGTCACGAAACGGTCTCTTCGAGATAAATTTTGCCTAATGTCTCTGAGGTATCAGTTTCCTTAATTGGTAGGAAATGTGCCGACTTGGTTAAACGATCAATAATTACCCAAATTGTATCACACCTGCTCGCTGTATGGGGTAGCTTTGTGATAAAATCCATAGCGATTCACTCCCATTTCCACTCGGGAATTTTTTGCTGTTGAAGTAACCCTGCTGGTTTTTGGTATTCTGCCTTGACCTTGGAACAAGTCAAGCACTTGCTTACGTAGGTAGAAATGTTGGCTTTCATCTTTGGCCACCAGTAAATCAATTTCAAATCTTGGTACATCTTATCCGATCCTGGATGAATAGAATAACGAGACTTATGGGCTTCATCCATAATTAATTCCCTCAAATTTCCATACACGAGAACCCGTAAGTTTCCAAGGACTTAAAACGATAATATATACTTATGTGTTAACTGTGTTACGTAACTATTTACTTGCAACGTGCCAATTTTATCATAATTACATTCATTTTCAATAAGGAAATAGCCTTGACGTAGCCTTAATTCATGTTGTAAACAATAATTGAACATGATGACTTCTTTGCACGAAATGGTCGCTGGAACTTCAATAATAATAAAACGACTAACCGAATTAATTTATCGAACTTACCAAACGATGTGGTAAATCCCATGCATGATCTCATCATCTTGGCATATATTTATCATTATTATCATTTTATATTCATTTTAATCATAAACTTTGATCAACCTTTATCATTTTATGACACACATATTTCACATACGACTTATACAAACAATTTCATGATTAATAACAACGTGTTTAGACAACGACAACAAAACGAGACTTGTGATCCATCCCTCACGTAAACCTCAATATATTTTACGTCCAAAACAATTTTATTAAACTTTATTAACGTTCACGACAATTGTATTTTGCATGCATGTTATATATTTATACATGCAACGTAGGTTTTTCAAAATATAAACCTTTGTAATATTTTGAAGTCCACCTAAGTTATCATTTTATAATTTCTAACGTCGTGGATAACTATTTTTATAAAATGTTTCTTTACACTCGATTCGTTTATTTATTTTACCCGTTCCGCGTAGTATTTGACCCGTCACCTTTTTCCTTCCTCTTCTCCTCTCTCCTTCGCGACCCGTCCCCCTCGTTTTCTCCTTGACCCGGCCGGCCACGGGATCGAACCCGTGACCTCCCTCCTCTCCTTGCCGGTTACGAGACAACCAAACCACCACCTTGCCATCTAACTAGTTAGTTACTCCTTGTACTTGTGTTGACCATCATTTTATGCCATTCAAATCAAAGGTAGACAACCTCTTGGCACCCTATGCATACTTAAACATTGTAGGTAAAAGTTGTCCCAAGTAAGACCAAATCCTTTAACCAATGGGTCATAGTTTCCCACCAAAAATCCCTCTCTTGTTCCCTTTAGTTGCAGCCATGTTTCACCCAACAAACACCAACATAAAACACAAGGTTACTTGCCCCTTGAACCTTTTGATTGTGTGTGAGAGCCGGCCCAAGCAAGGGACTCGAACCCGTCCCCTTTTCCTCTTCTTTTTCGGTCCATACACAACACACACACACACATTAACACTTGAACTTTTATTAAACCACTTTACATACTAGATATTTATCAACATAACAAGACCCAAACACACTCACTTCTTTCCATCTCTCTCTCTCTCGGTCATCCCTCTCTCCCTCTCGGTTTCATTTGAACCGAAACAACCACCAACACCTAACCAAACATTTCCCTTTTCATTTACACTCTCACATATATTCACCTTTTACATGACCCTAGCCTCATTTGTTACTTCCACCTTTCAAGAACACACTTTCTTTTGCTCCTCTCTCTCTCTAAAAACCGTAAGTCCCCTCTCTCTCTACTCTCTCTCTAGATTTCTTGAGTAAACACTCATATTCTTGATGATTCATGATACTAGGAAGCAAGAACACTCAAGAACAACCCTCATCATCATCATTTTCGGCCTCTCTCACCTCCTAACAAGGTTCCATCACCACTTTTCTTAGTTAAATCTTGTTCTAACAAGTATTACTCGTATTCTTTCATAACTAGATCACTCCATTTGCAAGTCTTGACTCACATTGTTGTCTAAACATCAATTTTGAACCCATAAAAGTCTACTTAGTTAGTGATTATCTTTATGTTTCACCATATATCTTGCTACTAGAAACTCATGATAATATTTACTTGCATTATTATGTTCAAGATTTAATTTGGTTAGACTTCTACACAAGTGTTTGCTTAGTTTGTATCTTTAGAGAATAACTTTGTATTTATCATGTATTATGTGTAGATCTTGTAACCTTGGACCCCTTGATGCCTATGACACATTTTTATACTCTTAACATATATAGTCAAAATATGATATCTTGGACTTTAGAAAAGTTATTAGTGCTTAAACTCACCATAGCAAACTTTTACATACAAAAGTACACTTTAAAAACCCTAAAAAGTGCCTTTAGCTATAGATCCGTTTTGACCAGAAATTTTGGACTTTTAAAAAGTAGGTTGTGATGGTTAAAGTGAACCTAAGACATGGCCAAAAGATCTCTTTATAAATTACTTGAATTTGGGCACGAACCGGGACTAAAACCGACACCCGACGGGCCCGGAAACACCATTTTTGTAAAGAAACCCAAATCTGGTCCAAATGAACTCATAGGGTTATTTTAATGATGAAAATATGTTTAAAAATTTTTATGGTGAATTTAGGAACCTAACAATGTCATTTAACGGGCAAACGGGACCAAAACGGCAAAACAGACACTAAATACACAAAACCGGCAAACTAATGCAAACCGACACTTAAAATAATTATCCAACCATTTTGGACAGAAAGTAATCATATTTTATTGAACTTGATTGATTTCTAACCTAAACGGATAAATATCGTGTAATCGGCGGTTACCGCGAAATCGCCAGTTTTTGGCTAACTAGTCAAAATAACCAATTTTCATATAAAAACCCTCATTTTGACTTAATATTTATTTCTATAAATATTTACCATCTTTAAATATTATTTGGGAATTTTTATATATTTTATTTAATTAAAAATATATATTTTACATTATTTCCAAATAAATAACTAACCGGATATATTCCCTTGACTTTTCAAATCACTTAACCCTAAGACTACCATGACGTCAAGACTTGACCTACCTAATTAGAATGACATTGATGTCAACCCAAATACTTATTATGTTGCATGACTTATAATTATCTAGGCTTGCATTTCCTGTTGATCACATTTCCGACTACCATTTCTGAATCATGTGAGTTTTCACTAGGGATGGCAATGAAACCCGAACCCGACAGGAAAACCCGAAACCCGACACAAATGGGATGGGTATGGGGTCGGGAAATCGGGTATGGGTCCGGGTATGGGATTACTTTTGAATTTTTTCGTGGGTATGGGACGGGTATGGGATTTGATGAATACCCATTTACCCGCCCCGATTACCCGATAATATATACCCGCTATATTTTTATTTGTTTTATTATATCTATTTAAAGTATATATTGTATGATTTTATTTATCTATTTTTTATTTTTATTTATAATACTAAGTTATTGGTTAAAAACATTAACTTACATATTATTAAACTTATATATGTTTAGTTATTTGATATATTTTTTTCTAATTATGATAAATATAAGTTAATAGTTAGACGATATATACACCCGACGGGTATACCCGAAACCCGCGGGTATGCCCGATACCCGATGGGTAAATACCCGCTTGAAACCCGATGGGTTTTGGGCCGGGTATGGGATACAATTTTATAACCGGGTATGGGGTTGGGATTACTAAAACCCGTCTCCAAACCCGCCCCATTGCCATCCCTAGTTTTCACGGCCCTTTTTCCTTTAACTATTTTATCTTTGGGGGAGAATTCATACATACATTTTTCCATGTTAGAAAATTAGACCTTGTTATCATAACTGTTTCATGTGCCTTTCCATTGTCCATACTTGTTATCTCATGTTCATTCATGCTATAACCCAAACCCCACTATTAACTGAATCCGATTAATTATCATTTGCAAACGGTAACGTTTGAATAGATCTATTGGGTTAACGCCCCTGCTCTGATTGGTAGCTCCAATCGTGACTCCGTCTTTTGTCAAAGAGTACAAATTGTTATGTCATATCTATGCGGTACCAACCGGACAATAGGTACCAAGAGTGGGTAAACAGTCAGTTTCGGTATTCAGGGTACATGGTAACATTATCAACTAGTCTTATCAAATATTGTCAATTATTAACATGAACTATTTCCGATTACTATTTTCATTTAACCTTTAACTGCTAGCACTTTAAACCTGTGAAACTCACCAACAATTATTTGTTGACCGTTTTCTCGTATGAATTCTCAGGTACTTAAACTTAACTGCTGTGCATGCATCGGACCTGCTTGCTTGTTTCCTGCCTTTGCATCTTAGGACTTTTCATTTGTTTCTGGAGTATGGTTTAGCTTTTGGAGATTTTCCTGACATAACACCTAACGGTGTCATGTCCTAAAAATCTTTTGAAACTTATGTGTTGTAAACTTAAAACTATTTACTTTTCTCATTACAATTAATCCGCTGCGTAATGATATTGGAAAAACTCCTATTTACTCCAACAATTTAACAATTTCCAAAACGGCTCTAGTTGTTGAACCATCCAGAGTACGTTCGTAACCTTGACTGTGATAACCTTTTCGCATCCCGACACAAATCTTACAGGGTGTGACAGAGTGGTATCAGAGCCAAGGTTATAGAACTAGATTGCATACATAGGGTCTAGACTATAGCCTAAGCTCTGTTAGTCATACTTGCATGCATCACTATTTGCCTATTTGACTGATTCACCTACCATACGTAACACATATATATATTATCATCATTACTTGGAAACTTTGTCGCAACATGGCTTCTCACGGACCGATTGACTTGACTTCCGACTCTGAGACTGAGGCACACTTCGACTTGGAGCAGCCAGCATCACCAGTCACTACTGAGGCTCCATCACCCCCTCGTTCACCGACCAGTGTTCTCGATGGCCCCTACGATGCCGACTCCGAGCCGGAGGAGGATTCGACGACTGATGAGGAACCGGAGGAGTACGCGCCCTTCACAGTGGACATCACCGATGCAGATGAGGACGGAGACACTCTCACCGTTACCCTATCCGCTTCTAGCCCTGTTTCTCCCACTCGTGAGCCCTCGTTCCGACCGTACCGCTCCACGCCTAACGGTCCCCTCCGTATGCTTACCCCTAGGAAGTCAGTCAGGCGTAGTAGACAGCACGTTTCCGGTCCAGTTACTGAGTCTGAGCCGTCTCGCAAACGTTCCCTCTCCCCAGAACCCGATGAGCTACCTGCTGAACCAGAGACGATGCCACCCAAGAAACGGGTGAGATTTGCCGACAGCACCTTTGAGATCGGAGAGCCATCCGCCACTGCTGAGACCCAGGACGTGCCATTGCCACCACATGCCCCAGCACCTTCTGATATACCTAGCCCTGTTCTTTCTGGTATCCCTGTTGACTCCCTTGTATCATCCCTCTTTGCTTGCATCGCCCGTCGTGACGATGAGATCCGCCAGCTTCATGCCACCATCCGTAGCCTTGCTCCACCTGCCACTATCACTGACCTTGCCACCCGTCTTGCTGTCCTAGAGGCCCGCGTGACCTCTCAGGACCAGGCCCTTGACACCTTGCATGTTCACCTATCTGACGCCTATGGAGTCGCCGTTGAGGCCAACCAGGCCATCCGAGCTCTCGCAGCCTCTACCCCTTCAGCGGAGGACTTCGCCAGCCTCATTCGCCTGTTGCTATCAGTGATTATCCAGATCCGTGACATCCTCGACATCGTTGATCGAGCACCGTTTCATTAGAGTTGTGATCTTATGGAGTGACTATTACTCTTTTATGGTATTATTATGATGTATTCGAAACTTGTATTATTGGTGAATCTGTTTTTATCACCGGACAAATGTTTATGTTGGTCTGAACAATTGTGGACAAGGATTGATTATGTTGTAACATGTACCTTTATTTATCAACTCTGGTGTACTTTGTAATGTAATGTGTTGTTATGTTATGTTATATTGTGGTGATTGTTATGGATTTTGGCATGTCATGTTTGGTTGCATTCACTTATACTATGTATGATGTCTTACTTTATTTTATCTTATACAATTTAAAGTAGAATGTCAAGACGCGCGAACCGTGATAGTGACCCTCTCGGAACCCCAACCCTGGACGCCGCAGCGATCGAAGCCCTGATTAACCAGCGTATAGCTGATGCACTTGCGACCGCCGAAGCAGATCGAGCTTCTGCCTCAAACGGAAGGAGATCAAGATCCCCTGGTGGTAAGACTAAAGACTTTTCTTCTACGACCGGAAGATTTATGACTACAATTGTACGAATTGTATTCAAGGTTTTGAGTAACTTACAGGTGTCCGGGAATGCTCTTACAAGGATTTCATGAATTGCAAGCCCTTACACTTCAAGGGTACTGAAGGAGCAGTTGGACTCATTCGCTGGTTTGAAAAGATGGAATCTGTGTTCCGTATGTGTAACTGTCCCGATGGTTACAAGGTCAAGTACGCCACTAGCGTTTTCGGAGAAGGAGTTCTAACTTGGTGGAACTCTCATGCTGAAGCCTTCGGACAGGACCAAGCTTACGCCATGGCTTGGAACGAACTGAAACTACTCATGCGAGATGAGTACTGTCCTCGTGAGGAATTGCAACGATTGGAAGTCGAATTCTGGAACTTGGCCATGAATGGATCCGACATAGCTGCTTACACCCGTCGATTCCACGAATTGGCACACATCTGCCCTACAATGGTGACCCCTCTGCACAAGAAAATCGAGAGATACATTTGGGGTCTTGCTCCTGCCATTCAGGGAAGTGTTATGGCTTCTAACCCCACAACCCTCCAATCTGCTATCCGCTTGGCTCACAATCTGACCTACCAGGCAAACCGCCAAGGCTTGTCTTTCTCTCGTAAGGTTGCTGAATCCAAAGCTGTACCTGTATCATCTGTCCCCTCTAACCAGCTGAAATCTGACTGCAAGCGCAAACGCGGCCATGATGGAAAGAGGAAGAAATCTTTTGACTTTCCTGAGAAAACCCCTGAAGCCGTAAAGGCTTATGCTGTAACAACTCCTGCACCTGATGCAAGAAAACCTGGATACACAGGAAACCAGCCCCTGTGTGGAAAGTGTAACCTGCACCATACCCTGGATTGCAGCAATGTGTACTGCAAAGGCTGCAAGGCAAAAGGTCACATTCACCGTGATTGCCCAAATCGTTCGAACAAGACGCACCCCGTTGGAACCTGCTTCGAGTGTGGCAGCACTGGCCACTTCAGAAATGAATGCCCAAAGCTCAAACGAGAACCTGCCAGAGGAAGAGCCTTTGTGCTCAATGCTACTGAAGCCCGTCAGGATCCCCACACCGTAACGGGTACGTTCTTACTCAATAATCATTTTGCTTCCGTTCTATTTGACACTGGTGCCGACAAAAGCTTTGTGTCTAGTGAGTTTAGAAACTATCTTAACGTCACGCCAACTAGATTAGACACTAAGTACATAGTTGAACTAGCCGATGGTAAACAAATCGTGTGACACCCGAGAATTCCAAGGTTAACTTCCGTTAGACAAA
>JBCNJP010012154.1:0-14278 GCA_039602395.1 Deinandra increscens subsp. villosa
TTCTCGGGGTGTGACACGCTCGATCTTCTTATATAGTGGTGTCACCATTGAAGAACATAAATGAGCAAGTTCATGGAATCTCTTGGTGTATCCAGCAATATCAGACCCATTCATGGTGAGTCCCCAGAATTCAACTTCTAAACGTTGAAGTTCTTCTCGCGGGCAGTATTCATCTCTCAACAGTTGTTTCAATTCTTCCCAAGGCATAGCGTGTGCTTGGTCAGTTCCGACGGTTTCGGCATGCGAATTCCACCATGAGAGAGCACCATCAATGAATGTGCAAGCAGCAAATTTGACCTTAGAGTGGTCGGGGCAGTTACTGATACGGAAAACAGATTCAGTCTTTTCGAACCAGCGAATAAGACCAACAGCACCTTCGGTACCTTTGAAATTGATAGGTTTACAATTCATGAAGTCCTTATAGGTACATTCACGGGCACCTGAAACGTTAGACAAAACCTTGAAAACAATTCGGGGGAATTTAAATTCTCGGATTTCCAACATTTATCGAAGGTCTTACCACCAGGAGCACCTTCACCATGGCCTCCGGCGGCGCGATTTGCTTCGTTAGCAGCGATGGCATCAGCAATTCGTTGGGCGATTAGTGCCTCAACTTGTTCAGCGTTCATTGGTGCGGGTGGAGGTGATTCAGCTCGATTGGTTCGCGGGCGTCCTCGGCGTCCAGACATGTTTTTCTTAATCCACGAATGTAAACAAGAAATATAATTAGACAATATATGACAATATACAGTCTACATATCTATAATGAACAACCATACATGCATAACAACCATAACAACCATACATCCATAAGAAGCTACAATGAAAGTAATACAACCATAGTCAATTAATATTCGAAAACATACATCATGACAAACACTACAATTTCAGTACGAACATACCATAATTGTTTCAAAAGTCGGAGGCGCAGCTCCATTTGCCAAAATACAACATAGTTTTCCATACATTAACTAAACATGATACGAATGCATCACTAGGTGGTACCACTAGTACGGGCCTCTGGGAAATGGTGGTAGCGGCGGCATGAAGAACAATCCGGCAACCTGGCTGAGTGAAGCCATGAACGTCTGAAATATCCTCATCGAATCCTCCATAGCCTGCATACGCATCTGGAGCATCTCCACGGTCAGCATCATGGTAGTGGTCGAATCAGAAACATCAGTGAAGTTTGCGTGCAGTGAATCCATAGCAAGTCCGGTAGCAAAGGCATGATCCTCAATAGTAGTCAGGCGTGTCTCAAGGGTCTGAACGGTTTGCAAGTTGGCACACATACAAGGCAATGCATGAATGCACACACACACACAAAATGAATGATGCAGAGCTTAGGTTATAGACTAGGTGCAGACCGATGCATCCTAATTCACTATAACCATGGCTCTGATACCACGTCTGTCACACCCCGAGAAATGACTGAATGTGGGCATGTGACTGATTTTGGCATCATGGTCATGGTTATGAATGATGACGTCTAACGAACATTTAATTTAACCATTTATCTTCTGATGTGTTGCTAAACACATCCGGTTTTCCCTTGTATTTTGTATAATAATTGAGTCAGTTTTGAGTAATTTTTGTTTAGTTTTAATCTAATTTTATAGTATTTGTGTCTTAATGTGGTGTTGAGTCATTTTTGTATATATTGGTGTGAGTTTGAGTCTTTTATTTTTAATTATGTTTATTTAGTTAATTGTGCTCAAAAGTTGTTCAATTATAATTGATTGTAGGTTGACATAAGAGCTCAAGGGGATGGTATGACATCATGTCAAAGAATGAGGGTCGAATGGTAAATATATTGAAGTTGAAGGATCAGCGTTGAATTAATGGAAGTCAAGGTGTTGATTTGTAATTATTAAACAAAGATATCATTCACAAAAGCAACGGTTACAACTCAACATGAAGTACAAGGGAGGCGGGCAACAAGCTGCGCCGCCACCCCTTTCTGAATAGCAAAGCCTAACCGAGTGAAGACCACATTCAAGCCCCCAGGACTCGCCACATTCCCATTCATGACCTTCTGGACGCGGGTCAAAGTATCCACAGCTTCCGGGGCAAGGTAACCGAAGGTGTCGAACGCAAAAGGCACAAACACATGTTGATTCGCCAGACACGCTCCCTCATGTTTGCGCACTTTCCCGGCAGCAGCATTCGTGGCCGCCTGGCCTGGCCGGAAACCTGACTCCTTGAACCCCACGAGGGGGGAAACGCCAGTAAGGTCGACACAGGCATGCTTCCCGTGCTTCCACCCAAAGACAAGGACGTCCGCCGGTCGAAGGGAGGAACGCCCGTCCAGTGGGTCCGACAAAAAGTTAACTGGGGCTTCCTTCTTAGCAGATATCCCGGCTCTTCGGAAAATGTCAAATAAGACGTCCCGGACCAGGTCATGCCGGTATTTGAAACCGGGCAACTCTTTGCAATGGACCGCGTGTTCCCCATAAGCATCCAGGCATGCCTTGCGGCAGACTGGACATCTCTCATCCCTCGGGTACAGGGGGATCATAAGTCGATATTTAAGAATCGTCCGGTATTCGACTGGCGACATGTGCTGCCCCAGCCCATCAATAGGTACGTAAGTCGGTGAAAACCGACTTAAATGCCGGCAATTAATTAAATGGAAAAAAATAGAATGATTGAAAAAAAAAAGAGATAAGAATTGTAAATCAAGTTTGGAAGGAATTAAGTCGGTGGAGATTATATATGTGAAATTGGACGGACGAATAAAAAGGAGGGGGGCAAAACAATTAAACCCTACGGGAGAAAAAGCTTGAGACAGAAGAAAACAATTTGAAGAAAGGCAGAATCATTCGAGGAAGCCAGAAGCAGAACAGAAGTCGATCGAGAGAAAAAGAAATTCGAAGCAGGCATCCATCCAAGCACACAGGTCAAAAAGTCAAGAATAATTATTAAGCCAGCAAGTTAGCAGGCAGGCTGCTGACCTAATTTTATTCTTTTTCGATGAGCGTTCACTTCGGCTTTGTTTTTGCTCGTGTTTCTATTTGCACAATGTTTCTTGGCTAACTTCTTGTTGCTACTTGGACCGTTATGATGACTATTTGACGTTTGTAGTATTTATTCGGTTTATGGATTTCTCATGTTGGTTGATGTTCTAGTAAACAATTGTTAATTTACTGGTTAATGCGTATGAATGCTTGAATTAGGGTCGTAATTAGTAATCTAAACTGCTCAATCTGCGAATGTCTTTCGGTTTGGGTTGGGTAATCAATTGCATGACTTTATGTTGGTAGTTGATATGGTTAGCGAATTAGTTAATCATAGTTTAGGTTAGTGGTGAAAATCTTGATTCTTGTGTGCTGCTAGGTTTAGACAAGCCGGGAGGTGATAAACCTATTGGGTAGTCGGGGTTGTTAGGGTTTTAGGTCAAATTGCCTCGGGAGAGGGATTCCCTTTAATTTCTAATTTTACTTGCTATTCCATGTTAATTCTGTAAGTTAGTAGTTACTCCTTTCACCGTTAGGTGTCTGGGATAGGAACAAGCCGGAAGGTGACCTGTCTGTTCGAGTACTAGAATTATCAGTTAGGAACAAGCCGGAAGGTGACTTAACCAATCAGTGCGCGTCTTCGATTCTTAGGATTTCCTACTGCGTCACACCCGGTAAATGATCTGGGGTCCACTAGGGTTTTCTTAGAGTTGTCATTAAGATCCTGATTCCATCATAGATTTCTATAGCCGAGTAAGAATGCAAGTGTTGAATAGGATTCTAGGTCTAGGTAGTACTTCCCTCTCATCCGATAGTCTTCTCGAGTTTTCTGATTTCGGTTGCTGGTAGTTAAGTCGTAGATAGTTTAGTTAGTTAATTAATTTAAAAACCAAAATTTCTCAAATTTTCTTATTCATTAGGTCCTAGGTTAGAGTCTTGTTCATTCAGTGTCCTTAGGGTTCGATATCCTGGTCTTCTGTAGCTATACTGCCGTCCGACAGGTACACTTGCCTAGTGGGTTCGGTTTAGTTTTAGGAGTTTCGGTAAAACTTAGGTGTGTCTAGGTCTAGGATTAGGTCTAGGATATTTTATTATTTTTAGAGTACGTTCCGAACACATCAAGTTTTTGGCGCCGTTGCCGGGGACACTTGGCAATAGCAAGATTAACTAGGTCGTTATTAGGAAATTTTGAGTCTTTTTAGGGTTTTTCGTGTCTAGAGTCTTTAGGATTTCCTTTCTCGAGTCTAGAATTTTCTTAGGTTTATTTTCTTTGCGTCTAGAGGTTTAAGTTTCATTCTTGAGTCTAGAGTTTTAGGTTAGTTTTTTAGTCTAATTATTTTCGTATTTATTTTTTTGTATTTTGTTTTATTTTTTTTTTTCGCCATGGCCACATATCGATCTACAAAGCTTCATCGTAAATATCCGACAGTTCGCGGAGGAGATGGCCACATGGAGTAGATATGATCCGCGATTACCTCAGGGCTTGGAGATTGTAGAGAATGCTGTTGGCCTGATAAAACGGCTTCATGAAGAAAACACGCCACGTTGTATGAGCTGCGGTGGACCACATAACTACCATGATATTTGTCCGGTTCGTGTTGAGATTTGTAGAGAAATTTGTCAAAGGATCTTCCGAGAGCGAGAGGAAAGAGAAAGGCGTACGGGGGAGTCATCAAGGACGGTGTTTGAGGAAATCCGATATCAGGAGACGTTAATGGACGCTGAAGTCCCACCTCCGGTTAATCAGGGTATCCAATGGGTTTGTGACGACGATGACTATGATCTAAATCAATGGACGAATAACATCACTTCGATAGACGCCGCCGAGATCGCAGAGGAGGAAGTCGCGAATGAAGGAGATGATGATTCAGATGGTATTAATGAGGAGTCTCCAACGGATGATGACATGGTTGATGAGGATGCATACTCTTCGGATCCAATTTGGGATTGGTCGGAGGAAGAGGACAATATTGTGTGGGATGAAGAGTGTGAGGATGAGATCGCAGCGAGTGCAACAACAAATGAGGTAGATGAGGACGGATGTGAGGAGGTGCTTCAAAAGGGTGATTCGGATGATTTATTTGAAGCACAAATGGTGGAAATGTTTGGTGAGGAGTGGACGACGATGTCACCAGAAGCGTTAGATGAGGATCGGTTTGACCCGGAGGGTGATTTGCAAAAGCTAGAAGAGATGTTATACGGGGAGCCGACCGTTGAGGGTGAACACGTCCCACATCGAGGAAGAGTTTTGTGAGGTTAGCGAGGCTCAAGCGCCGAGGCACGTACCGTACTCAATCTCCATTCGGGACGTGCTGAGGTGTGAAGAACCGGTTGTTGAAAAGGAGGATGAGGTGTTAGAAGACGTCCCACTTGGTAAGTTAGCTAGTGATAATGATGATCTTGTGTTTAGTCCAAGTGTGGGGACGTTAGAGGATGTAGGTTGTAAGAATGACCCGAGGTTGAGCTTTATTGTAATTATTAAGTTAATTCCGGGTAGATTTAAGCATTGGTGGGTCGACTGGTTTTTAGGTATGATTTTTAGAGATTGGTTGGTTAATGCCTTTAGATTTCTAAGCGTTTTGATGATTAGGGCCTTGGTTAGTAAGAACATTAAGGAGAAACCGCCTGATTGTGTTGGTTGAAACTCGGGAGAAGCCCGAGTTGTAAATTTATGTAACTTATTTATTTAATTGTGCTTTATTTTGCATTTCGGTTTTGCTCGTTTTTGTGTTTTGTGTTTTTCAGTGTTTGCAGGAAATTCGGGCGATTCAAGATGATGAAATTGTGTTGGAAGAGTCCAAGTTCCAAGTGAACACATTTCAACTTGGTCTTTAATTTTAGTTTTATTCTTATTTATTTTTATTTTTCGTGATTAATCGTGGTTTCGTCGAGTCGTTTGTTGTGTTTGTTTTGTTTTGCAGGTTCGATGACGTTTGCATTGGGAGGCCTCATGGAGTTACACATGGAGAGATCTGCGGTTACCAAGCTCGCCTGATCATTCATCCAAATCACAAATCAGGGGTAGTTCTGTTCCATTCGTTTTCTTTATTGATTTTTATATTTTCATTTGCATTTCTTATTTTCCTATTTATTGTTCGTGTGTCTATTTATTTTTAGTTTTTCTATTTGATTTTATTCTCATTCACACATTGAGGGACAATGTGTCGTTTAAGTGTGGGGATGGGAGACTTGCGTCTTGAGTCATTTTATTTTATTTTATGAGTGTGTCTAAAATATAAAAAAAATATGAAAAAAACTTGAAAAAAATTGTTCAAAAATGTCCTAGATTTTGGCTGCAATTAAATGGAAAATGATAGGTAAAACTGGGAATTGGTTTTCTAATTTTGTGCTTAAATGTTAAAATAATGAATAAAAGTCAATAATATGGGTAATGTGGTTAAGTATGGTGAGAATGGAAAGCATTACTAAACTATGATGTGTCGGTAGGCCCAGCTGACCTAGGAGTAGCTTAAATAGCCTGTGTGTTTATTGTTGTATAAATATGCTAATCAGTCTGCTAGTGGGTTCCCATTTTAGGAGTGATAGGAATTCTGAATCTGATGATTAGGAAGGAAGAGACCGCTTTAGGCTAGATACTCCTATGTCCTTAGAATATCAAATGAGCATGTTAGTTAATAATCTGGTTAATGCAATTAGAGTGAAGGGGCAGAATTACTCATGTACGAACTAAGGATAGTATCCCGTGGTAAGTACCTCTGATGATGTTCCGGATCTCGCGGGCAAAATACTCACGTATGATTTCGGGGGTAAGACCTTGTGAAAAAGTACCTCTGATGATGTCCGTTGGTAATTTTAGGTAAAAGTAACCAATTATAAAAAAAAAATGAAAAAAAAAATGAGAAAAGAAGAAAAAAGAAGAGAAAGAAATGTTAGTTTAGAGAATAAATGCTCAAGAATTTGCATATAAATAATTAGTTATTCTTTGGACATCTTAGTATCTGGTTTAAGGGGGGTTGGAGAAAATATATAAATGTAAATCATTATTACCCTTTGCTTTGACTGAATATGATTCGGTAGTAGGTTGAACTAGAGCTTTCTTTAGTGGGATCCATAGGCGACTGAACTTTTATCTGGTAATTTCATAAACACATGGGGGCGAAAGAAAAGGTTGGTGGTTGGGTTTAGTCGGATCGAAATATCGGCAATCGTAGTTAGTGTGTTATTACGTTATGGATTGTGGAATGAGTATGGTGGATTGATAATATATAAATGTTGAATACTTAGAAGTCAATTCTCCTGGTTATGATTCCATTGCAGTATTTTTCGAGGACGAAAAAAGAGTAAGTGTGGGGATGTTTGATGTGTTGCTAAACACATCCTGATTTTCCTTTGTATTTTGTATATATAATTGAGTCAGTTTTGAGTCATTTTGGTTGCCTTTTTATCTAAGTTTTAGTATTTGAGTCTTAATGTACAATTGAGTCATTTTTGTATATTTTGGGGTGAGTTTGAGTCTTTTATTTTTAGTTCAGTTTAATTATGTTAAATGTGATTTAATTGTGCTAAAAATGGCTCAAATATATTTGTTTGTAGGTTGACATAAGAGCTCAAGGGGCATGGAATGACATATATCAAAGAATGAGGGTCGAATGGTAAATATATTGAAGTTGAAGGACCAGCGTTGAATTAATGGAAGTTAAGGCGTTGATTTGCAATTATATGAACGTTGATCATGATTTAAATCATGAATTTGATTCACGGAATGAACGTCAGCGTGAAAACAGACTCAAATGCGGTAATCAATTAGAATGGGAACTCATAGAATGATTGCGAAACAAAAGAAGAGATAAGAATAGTAAATCAAGCTCGCAAGCGAATTAAGTCGGTGGAGATTATATATGTGAAATTGGACAGTCGAATAAACAATGAGCGGCAAAAGGATTATACCCTACGGGAGAATAAGCTTGATACAGAAGAAAATCAATATTGAGGGAAGAGGCAGAATTATTCGAGGAAGCCAGAAGAACTACGGAGGACAGAAGTGCGATCGAGAGAAAAAGAAATTCGAAGCAGGCATCCATCCAAGCACACAGGTCAAAAAGTCAGAATAATTATTAAGCCAGTCAGTTAGCAGGCAGGCTGCTGATCTAATTTTATTCTTTTTCGATGAGCGTTCACTTCGGCTTTGTTTTTGCTCGTGTTTCTATTTGCACAATGTTTCTTGGCTAACTTCTTGTTGCTATCTTGGACCGTTATGATGACTATTTGACGTTTGTAGTATTTATTCGGTTTATGGATTTCTCATGTTGGTTGATGTTCTAGTAAACAATTGTTAATTTACATGATTAATGCGTATGAATGCTTGAATTAGGATCGTAATTAGTAATCTAAACTGCTCAATCTGCGAATGTCTTTCGGTTTGGGTTGGGTAATCAATTGCATGACTTTATGTTGGTAGTTGATATGGTTAGCGAATTAGTTAATCATAGTTTAGGTTAGTGGTGAAAATCTTGATTCTTGTGTGCTGCTAGGTTTAGACAAGCCGGGAGGTGATAAACCTATTGGGTAGTCGGGGTTGTTAGGGTTTTAGGTCAAATTGCCTCGGGAGAGGGATTCCCTAGTAATTTCTAATTTTACTTGCTATTCCATGTTAATTCTGTAAATTAGTAGTTACTCCTTTCACCGTTAGGTGTCTGGGATAGGAACAAGCCGGAAGGTGACCTGTCTGTTCGAGTACTAGAATTATCAGTTAGGAACAAGCCGGAAGGTGACTTAACCAATCAGTGCGCGTCTTCGATTCTTAGGATTTCCTACTGCGTCACACCCGGTAAATGATCTAGGGTCCACTAGGGTTTTCTTAGAGTTGTCATTAAGATCCTGATTCCATCATAGATTATCTATAGCCGAGTAAGAATGCAAGTGTTGAATAGGATTCTAGGTCTAGGTAGTACTTCCCTCTCATCCGATAGTTTTCTCAAGTTTTCTGATTTCGGTTGCTGGTAGTTAAGTCGTAGTTAGTTTAATTTAGTTAATTAATATTAAAAACCAAAAATTTACTCAAATTTTCTTATTCATTAGGTCCTAGGTTAGAGTCTTGTTACATAGTGTCCTTAGGGTTCGATATCCGGTCTTCTGTAGCTATACTGCCGTCCGACAGGTACACTTGCCTTAGGGTTCGGTTTAGTTTTAGGTAGTTTCGGTAAAATTAGGTGTGTCTAGGTCTAGGATTAGGTCTAGGATATTTTATTATTTTTAGGTACGTTCCGAACACATCAAGTTTTTGGCGCCGTTGCCGGGGACACTTGGCAATAGCAAGATTAACTAGGTCGTTATTAGGAAATTTTGAGTCTTTTTAGGTTTTTCGTGTCTAGAGTCTTTAGGATTTCCTTTCTCGAGTCTAGAATTTTCTTAGGTTTATTTTCTTTGCGTCTAGAGGTTTAAGTTTCATTCTTGAGTCTAGAGTTTTAGGTTAGTTTTTTAGTCTAATTATTTTCGTATTTATTTTTTTGTATTTTGTTTTTTTTACTTTTTTCGCCATGGCCACACATCGATCTACAAAGCTTCATCGTAAATATCCGACAGTTCGCGGAGGAGATGGCCACATGGAGTAGATATGATCCGCGATTACCTCAGGGCTTGGAGATTGTAGAGAATGCTGTTGGCCTGATAAAACGGCTTCATGAAGAAAACACGCCACGTTGTATGAGCTGCGGTGGACCACATAACTACCATGATATTTGTCCGGTTCGTGTTGAGATTTGTAGAGAAATTTGTCAAAGGATCTTCCGAGAGCGAGAGGAAAGAGAAAGGCGTACGGGGGAGTCATCAAGGACGGTGTTTGAGGAAATCCGATATCAGGAGACGTTAATGGACGCTGAAGTCCCACCTCCGGTTAATCAGGGTATCCAATGGGTTTGTGACGACGATGACTATGATCTAAATCAATGGACGAATAACATCACTTCGATAGACGCCGCCGAGATCGCAGAGGAGGAAGTCGCGAATGAAGGAGATGATGATTCAGATGGTATTAATGAGGAGTCTCCAACGGATGATGACATGGTTGATGAGGATGCATACTCTTCGGATCCAATTTGGGATTGGTCGGAGGAAGAGGACAATATTGTGTGGGATGAAGAGTGTGAGGATGAGATCGCAGCGAGTGCAACAACAAATGAGGTAGATGAGGACGGATGTGAGGAGGTGCTTCAAAAGGGTGATTCGGATGATTTATTTGAAGCACAAATGGTGGAAATGTTTGGTGAGGAGTGGACGACGATGTCACCAGAAGCGTTAGATGAGGATCGGTTTGACCCGGAGGGTGATTTGCAAAAGCTAGAAGAGATGTTATACGGGGAGCCGACCGTTGAGGGTGAACACGTCCCACATCGAGGAAGAATTTTGTGAGGTTAGCGAGGCTCAAGCGCCGAGGCACGTACCGTACTCAATCTCCATTCGGGACGTGCTGAGGTGTGAAGAACCGGTTGTTGAAAAGGAGGATGAGGTGTTAGAAGACGTCCCACTTGGTAAGTTAGCTAGTGATAATGATGATCTTGTGTTTAGTCCAAGTGTGGGGACGTTAGAGGATGTAGGTTGTAAGAATGACCCGAGGTTGAGCTTTATTGTAATTATTAAGTTAATTCCGGGTAGATTTAAGCATTGGTGGGTCGACTGGTTTTTAGGTATGATTTTTAGAGATTGGTTGGTTAATGCCTTTAGATTTCTAAGCGTTTTGATGATTAGGGCCTTGGTTAGTAAGAACATTAAGGAGAAACCGCCTGATTGTGTTGGTTGAACACTCGGGGAAGCCCGAGTTGTAAATTTTATGTAACTTATTTATTTAAATTGTGCTTTATTTTGCATTTTGGTTTTGCTGCGTTTTTGTGTTTTGTGTTTTTCAGTGTTTGCAGGAAATTCGGGTGATTCAAGATGATGAAATTGTGTTTGGAAGAGTCCAAGTTCCAAGTGAACACATTTCAACTTGGAACTTGTAATTTTAGTTTTATTCTTATTTATTTTTATTTTTCGTGATTAATCGTGGTTTCGTCGAGTCGTTTGTTTTGTTGTTGTTGTTTGCAGGTTCGATGACGTTTGCATTGGGAGGCTCATGGAGTTACACAGGAGGATCCTGCGGATCACAAGCTCGCCTGATCATTCATCCAAATCACAAATCAGGGGAGTTCTGTTCCATTCGTTTTTGTTTGTTATTATTATTTTTTCATTTGCATTTCTTATTTTCTTATTTATTCGTTCGTGTGCTTTTATTTTTAGTTTTTCTATTTAGTTTTATTCCATCCCACATTGGGGACAATGTGTCGTTTAAGTGTGGGGATGGGAGACTTGCGTCTTGAGTCTTTTATTTTATTTTGTGAGTGTGTCTAAAATAATAAAAAAAATGAAAAAAACTTGAAAAAAATTGTTCAAAAATGTCCTAGATTTTGGCTGCAATATAATGGAAAATGATAGGTAAAACTGGGAATTGGTTTTCTAATTTTGTGCTTAAATGTTAAAATAATGAATAAAAGTCAATAATATGGGTAATGTGGTTAAGTATGGTGATGAATGGAAAGCATTACTAAACTATGATGTGTCGGTAGGCCCAGCTGACCTAGGAGTAGCTTAAATAGCCTGTGTGTTTATTGTTGTATAAATATGCTAATCAGTCTGCTAGTGGGTTCCCATTTTAGGAGTGATAGGAATGCTGAATCTGATGATTAGGAAGGAAGAGACCGCTTTAGGCTAGATACTCCTATGTCCTTAGAATTTCAAATGAGCATAGTACTTAATAATCTGGTTAATGAATTAGAGTGAAGGGGCATAATTACTCATGTACGAACTAAGGATAGTATCCCGTGGTAAGTACCTCTGATGATGTTCCGGATCTCGCGGGCAAAATACTCACGTATGATTTCGGGGGTAAGACCTTGTGAAAAAGTACCTCTGATGATGTCCGTTGGTAATTTTAGGTAAAAGTAACCAATTAAAAATAAAAAAAAAATGAAAAAAAAAATGAGAAAAGAAAAAAGAGAGAAAAGAAATGTTAGTTTAGAGAATAAATGCTCAAGAATTTGCATATAAATAATTAGTTATTCTTTGGACATCTTAGTATCTGGTTTAAGGGGGGTTGGAGAAAATATATAAATGTAAATCATTATTACCCTTTGCTTTGACTGAATATGATTCGGTAGTAGGTTGAACTAGAGCTTTCTTTAGTGGGATCCATAGGCGACTGAACTTTTATCTGGTAATTTCATAAACACATGGGGGCGAAAGAAAAGGTTGGTGGTTGGGTTTAGTCGGATCGAAATATCTGGCAATCGTAGTTAGGTGTGTTATTACGTTATGGATTGTGGAATGAGTGTGGTGGATTGATAAATATAAATGTTGAATACTTAGAAGTCAATTCTCCTGGTTATGATTCCATTGCAGTATTTTTCGAGGACGAAAAAAAGTGTAAGTGTGGGGATGTTTGATGTGTTGCTAAACACATCCTGATTTTCCTTTGTATATTGTATAATAATTGAGTCAGTTTTGAGTCATTTTGGTTGCCTTTTTATCTAAGTTTTAGTATTTGAGTCTTAATGTACAATTGAGTCATTTTTGTATATTTTGGGGTGAGTTTGAGTCTTTTATTTTTAGTTCAGTTTAATTATGTTAAATGTGATTTAATTGTGCTAAAAATGGCTCAAATATATTTGTTTGTAGGTTGACATAAGAGCTCAAGGGGATGGTATGACATCATGTCAAAGAATGAGGGTCGAATGGTAAATATATTGAAGTTGAAGGATCATCGTTGAATTAATGGAAGTTAAGGTGTTGATTTGTAATTATATAAAAGTTGATCATGATTTAAATCATGAATTTGATTCACGGAAGGAACGTAAGTCGGTGAAAACCGACTTAAATGCCGGCAATTAATTAAATGGAAAAAAATAGAATGATTGAAAAAAAAAAGAAGAGATAAGAATTGTAAATCAAGTTTGGAAGGAATTAAGTCGGTGGAGATTATATATGTGAAATTGGACGGACGAATAAAAAGGAGGGGGCAAAACAATTAAACCCTACGGGAGAAAAAGTTTGAGACAGAAGAAAACAATTTGAGGAAGGGCAGAATCATTCGAGGAAGCCAGAAGCAGAACAGAAGTCGACGAGAGAAAAAGAAATTCGAAGCAGGCATCCATCCAAGCACACAGGTCAAAAAGTCAGAATAATTATTAAGCCAGTAGGTTAGCAGGCAGGCTGCTGACCTAATTTTATTCTTTTTCGATGAGCGTTCACTTCGGCTTTGTTTTTGCTCGTGTTTCTATTTGCACAATGTTTCTTGGCTAACTTCTTGTTGCTACTTGGACCGTTATGATGACTATTTGACGTTTGTAGTATTTATTCGGTTTATGGATTTCTCATGTTGGTTGATGTTCTAGTAAACAATTGCTAATTTACTGGTTAACGCGTATGAATGCTTGAATTAGGATCGTAATTAGTAATCGAAACTGCTCAATCTGCGAATGTCTTTCGGTTTGGGTTGGGTAATCAATTGCATGACTTTATGTTGGTAGTTGATATGGTTAGCGAATTAGTTAATCATAGTTTAGGTTAGTGGTGAAAATCTTGATTCTTGTGTGCTGCTAGGTTTAGACAAGCCGGGAGGTGATAAACCTATTGGGTAGTCGGGGTTGTTAGGGTTTTAGGTCAAATTGCCTCGGGAGAGGGATTCCCTTGTAATTTCTAATTTTACTTGCTATCCCATGTTAATTCTGTAAATTAGTAGTTACTCCTTTCACCGTTAGGTGTCTGGGATAGGAACAAGCCGGAAGGTGACCTGTCTGTTCGAGTACTAGAATTATCAGTTAGGAACAAGCCGGAAGGTGACTTAACCAATCAGTGCGCGTCTTCGATTCTTATGATTTCCTACTGCGTCACACCCGGTAAATGATCTGGGGTCCACTAGGGTTTTCTTAGAGTTGTCATTAAGATCCTGATTCCATCATAGATTTCTATAGCCGAGTAAGAATGCAAGTGTTGAATAGGATTCTAGGTCTAGGTAGTACTTCCCTCTCATCCGATAGTCTTCTTGAGTTTTCTGATTTCGGTTGCTGGTAGTTAAGTCGTAGATAGTTTAGTTAGTTAATTAATTTAAAAACCAATTTCTCAAATTTTCTTATTCATTAGTCCTAGGTTGAGTCTAGTTATTCAGTGTCCTTAGGGTTCGATCCTGGTCTTCTGTAGCTATACTGCGTCCGATAGGTACACTTGCCTAGTGGGTTCGGTTTAGTTTAGTTGTCTAGGTAAAACTTAGTGTGTCTAGGTCTAGGATTAGGTCTAGGATATTTTATTATTTTTAGGTACGTTCCGAACACATC
>JBCNJP010012155.1:0-14274 GCA_039602395.1 Deinandra increscens subsp. villosa
CAATAAGTTGTGTTTACGACCAATTATGGCCCAATATGGTGTGTGTAGTTGGGACTAATGAGTCCCACTAAGGTGTGTATATAACCAATAAGTTATGTTTAGGACCAATGATGGCCCAATAAGGTGTGTTTAGTAGGGCAATGAGGGTCGATTAGGACCAATAAGTCCTAGTAAGGTGTGTATATAACCAATAAGTTGTGTTTAGGACCAATGATGGCCCTATAAGGAGTGTTTAGTAGGGCAATGAGGGTCGGTTGGGACCAATAAGTCCTAGCAAGGTGTGTCTTATATAACCAATAAGTTGTGTTTAGGACCAATGATGGCCCAATAATGTGTGTTTAAGGGCAATGAGGGTCAGTTGGGACCAATGAGTCCCAATAAAGTGTGTATATAACCAATAAGTTGTGTTTACGACCAATTATGGCCCAATAAGGTGTGTTTAGTTGGGACCAATGAGTCCCACTAATGTGTGCATATAACCAATACGTTGTGTTTAGGACCAATGATGGCACAATAAAGTGGGTTTAGGGACAATGAGGGTTAGTTGGCACCAATGAGTCCTAATAAGGTGTTTATATAACCAATAACTTGTGTTTACGACCAATTATGGCCCAATATGGTGTGTTTAGTTGGGACTAATGAGTCCCACTAAGGTGTGTATATAACCAATAAATTATGTTTAGGACCAATGATGGCCAAATAAGGTGTGTTTAGTAGGGCAATGAGGGTCGGTTAGAACCAATATGTCCTAGTAAGGTGTGTATATAACCAATAAGTTGTGTTTAGGACCAATGATGGCCCAATAATGTGTGTTTAGTTGGGACTAATGAGTCCCACTAAGGTGTGTATATAACCAATAAGTTATGTTTAGGACCAATGATGGCCCAATAAGGTGTGTTTAGTAGGGCAATGAGGGTCGATTAGGACCAATAAGTCCTAGTAAGGTGTGTATATAACCAATAAGTTGTGTTTAGGACCAATGATGGCCCTATAAGGAGTGTTTAGTAGGGCAATGAGGGTCGGTTGGGACCAATAAGTCCATAGTAAGGTGTGTCTTATATAACCAATAAGTTGTGTTTAGGACCAATGATGGCCCAATAATGTGTGTTTAAGGGCAATGAGGGTTAGTTGGGACCAATGAGTCCCAATAAAGTGTGTATATAACCAATAAGTTGTGTTTACGACCAATTATGGCCCAATAAGGTGTGTTTAGTTGGGACCAATGAGTCCCACTAATGTGTGCATATAACCAATACGTTGTGTTTAGGACCAATGATGGCACAATAAAGTGGGTTTAGGGACAATGAGGGTTAGTTGGCACCAATGAGTCCTAATAAGGTGTGTATATAACCAATAAGTTGTGTTTACGACCAATTATGGCCCAATAAGGTGTGTTTAGTTGGGACTAATGAGTCCCACTAAGGTGTGCATATAACCAATACGTTGTGTTTAGGACCAATGATGGCCACAATAAAGTGGGTTTAGTAGGACAATGAGGGTTAGTTGGCACCAATGAGTCCTAATAAGGTGTTTATATAACCAATAAGTTGTGTTTACGACCAATGATGGCCCAATAATGGTGTGTTTAGTTGGGACTAATGAGTCCCACTAAGGTGTGTATATAACCAATAAGTTATGTTTAGGACCAATGATGGCCCAATAAGGTGTGTTTAGTAGGGCAATGAGGGTCGATTAGGACCAATAAGTCCTAGTAAGGTGTGTATATAACCAATAAGTTGTGTTTAGGACCAATGATGGCCCTATAAGGAGTGTTTAGTAGGGCAATGAGGGTCGGTTGGGACCAATAAGTCCTAGTAAGGTGTGTCTTATATAACCAATAAGTTGTGTTTAGGACCAATGATGGCCCAATAATGTGTGTTTAAGGGCAATGAGGGTCAGTTGGGACCAATGAGTCCCAATAAAGTGTGTATATAACCAATAAGTTGTGTTTACGACCAATTATGGCCCAATAAGGTGTGTTTAGTTGGGACCAATGAGTCCCACTAATGTGTGCATATAACCAATACGTTGTGTTTAGGACCAAATGATGGCACAATAAAGTGGGTTTAGGGACAATGAGGGTTAGTTGGCACCAATGAGTCCTAATAAGGTGTTTATATAACCAATAAGTTGTGTTTACGACCAATTATGGCCCAATATGGTGTGTTTAGTTGGGACTAATGAGTCCCACTAAGGTGTGTATATAACCAATAAGTTATGTTTAGGACCAATGATGGCCCAATAAGGTGTGTTTAGTAGGGCAATGAGGGTCGATTAGGACCAATAAGTCCTAGTAAGGTGTGTATATAACCAATAAGTTGTGTTTAGGACCAATGATGGCCCTATAAGGAGTGTTTAGTAGGGCAATGAGGGTCGGTTGGGACCAATAAGTCCTAGCAAGGTGTGTCTTATATAACCAATAAGTTGTGTTTAGAACCAATGATGGCCCAATAATGTGTGTTTAAGGGCAATGAGGGTCAGTTGGGACCAATGAGTCCCAATAAAGTGTGTATATAACCAATAAGTTGTGTTTACGACCAATTATGGCCCAATAAGGTGTGTTTAGTTGGGACCAATGAGTCCCACTAATGTGTGCATATAACCAATACGTTGTGTTTAGGACCAATGATGGCACAATAAAGTGGGTTTAGGGACAATGAGGGTTAGTTGGCACCAATGAGTCCTAATAAGGTGTTTATATAACCAATAACTTGTGTTTACGACCAATTATGGCCCAATATGGTGTGTTTAGTTGGGACTAATGAGTCCCACTAAGGTGTGTATATAACCAATAAATTATGTTTAGGACCAATGATGGCCAAATAAGGTGTGTTTAGTAGGGCAATGAGGGTCGGTTAGAACCAATATGTCCTAGTAAGGTGTGTATATAACCAATAAGTTGTGTTTAGGACCAATGATGGCCCAATAATGTGTGTTTAGTTGGGACTAATGAGTCCCACTAAGGTATGTATATAACCAATAAGTTATGTTTAGGACCAATGATGGCCCAATAAGGTGTGTTTAGTAGGGCAATGAGGGTCGATTAGGACCAATAAGTCCTAGTAAGGTGTGTATATAACCAATAAGTTGTGTTTAGGACCAATGATGGCCCTATAAGGAGTGTTTAGTAGGGCAATGAGGGTCGGTTGGGACCAATAAGTCCTAGTAAGGTGTGTCTTATATAACCAATAAGTTTTGTTTAGGACCAATGATGGCCCAATAATGCGTGTTTAAGGGCAATGAGGGTTAGTTGGGACCAATGAGTCCCAATAAAGTGTGTATATAACCAATAAGTTGTGTTTACGACCAATTATGGCCTAATAAGGTGTGTTTAGTTGGGACCAATGAGTCCCACTAATGTGTGCATCTAACCAATACGTTGTGTTTAGGACCAATGATGGCACAATAAAGTGGGTTTAGGGACAATGAGGGTTAGTTGGCACCAATGAGTCCTAATAAGGTGTGTATATAACCAATAACTTGTGTTTACGACCAATTATGGCCCAATATGGTGTGTTTAGTTGGGACTAATGAGTCCCAATAAGGTGTGTATATAACCAATAAGTTATGTTTAGGACCAATGATGGCCCAATAAGGTGTGTTTAGTAGGGCAATGAGGGTCGGTTAGAACCAATAAGTCCTAGTAAAGTGTGTATATAACCAATAAGTTGTGTTTACGACCAATTATGGCCCAATAAGGTGTGTTTAGTTGGGACCAATGAGTCCCACTAAGGTGTGCATATAACCAATACGTTGTGTTTAGGACCAATGATGGCACAATAAAGTGGGTTTAGAGGGCAATGAGGGTTAGTTGGCACCAATGAGTCCTAATAAGGTGTTTATATAACCAATAACTTGTGTTTACGACCAATTATGGCCCAATAATGGTGTGTTTAGTTGGGACTAATGAGTCCCACTAAGGTGTGTATATAACCAATAAATTATGTTTAGGACCAATGATGGCCCAATAAGGTGTGTTTAGTAGGGCAATGAGGGTCGGTTAGAACCAATGATGTCCTAGTAAGGTGTGTATATAACCAATAAGTTGTGTTTAGGACCAATGATGGCCCAATAATGTGTGTTTAGTTGGGACTAATGAGTCCCACTAAGGTGTGTATATAACCAATAAGTTATGTTTAGGACCAATGATGGCCCAATAAGGTGTGTTTAGTAGGGCAATGAGGGTCGATTAGGACCAATAAGTCCTAGTAAGGTGTGTATATAACCAATAAGTTGTGTTTAGGACCAATGATGGCCCTATAAGGAGTGTTTAGTAGGGCAATGAGGGTCGGTTGGGACCAATAAGTCCTAGTAAGGTGTGTCTTATATAACCAATAAGTTGTGTTTAGGACCAATGATGGCCCAATAATGTGTGTTTAAGGGCAATGAGGGTCAGTTGGGACCAATGAGTCCCAATAAAGTGTGTATATAACCAATAAGTTGTGTTTACGACCAATTATGGCCCAATAAGGTGTGTTTAGTTGGGACCAATGAGTCCCACTAATGTGTGCATATAACCAATACGTTGTGTTTAGGACCAATGATGGCACAATAAAGTGGGTTTAGGGACAATGAGGGTTAGTTGGCACCAATGAGTCCTAATAAGGTGTTTATATAACCAATAACTTGTGTTTACGACCAATTATGGCCCAATATGGTGTGTTTAGTTGGGACTAATGAGTCCCACTAAGGTGTGTATATAACCAATAAATTATGTTTAGGACCAATGATGGCCACAATAAGGTGTGTTTAGTAGGGCAATGAGGGTCGGTTAGAACCAATATGTCCTAGTAAGGTGTGTATATAACCAATAAGTTGTGTTTAGGACCAATGATGGCCCAATAATGTGTGTTTAGTTGGGACTAATGAGTCCCACTAAGGTATGTATATAACCAATAAGTTATGTTTAGGACCAATGATGGCCCAATAAGGTGTGTTTAGTAGGGCAATGAGGGTCGATTAGGACCAATAAGTCCTAGTAAGGTGTGTATATAACCAATAAGTTGTGTTTAGGACCAATGATGGCCCTATAAGGAGTGTTTAGTAGGGCAATGAGGGTCGGTTGGGACCAATAAGTCCTAGTAAGGTGTGTCTTATATAACCAATAAGTTGTGTTTAGGACCAATGATGGCCCAATAATGTGTGTTTAAGGGCAATGAGGGTCAGTTGGGACCAATGAGTCCCAATAAAGTGTGTATATAACCAATAAGTTGTGTTTACGACCAATTATGGCCCAATAAGGTGTGTTTAGTTGGGACCAATGAGTCCCACTAATGTGTGCATATAACCAATACGTTGTGTTTAGGACCAATGATGGCACAATAAAGTGGGTTTAGGGACAATGAGGGTTAGTTGGCACCAATGAGTCCTAATAAGGTGTTTATATAACCAATAACTTGTGTTTACGACCAATTATGGCCCAATATGGTGTGTTTAGTTGGGACTAATGAGTCCCACTAAGGTGTGTATATAACCAATAAATTATGTTTAGGACCAATGATGGCCAAATAAGGTGTGTTTAGTAGGGCAATGAGGGTCGGTTAGAACCAATATGTCCTAGTAAGGTGTGTATATAACCAATAAGTTGTGTTTAGGACCAATGATGGCCCAATAATGTGTGTTTAGTTGGGACTAATGAGTCCCACTAAGGTATGTATATAACCAATAAGTTATGTTTAGGACCAATGATGGCCCAATAAGGTGTGTTTAGTAGGGCAATGAGGGTCGATTAGGACCAATAAGTCCTAGTAAGGTGTGTATATAACCAATAAGTTGTGTTTAGGACCAATGATGGCCCTATAAGGAGTGTTTAGTAGGGCAATGAGGGTCGGTTGGGACCAATAAGTCCTAGTAAGGTGTGTCTTATATAACCAATAAGTTTTGTTTAGGACCAATGATGGCCCAATAATGCGTGTTTAAGGGCAATGAGGGTTAGTTGGGACCAATGAGTCCCAATAAAGTGTGTATATAACCAATAAGTTGTGTTTACGACCAATTATGGCCTAATAAGGTGTGTTTAGTTGGGACCAATGAGTCCCACTAATGTGTGCATCTAACCAATACGTTGTGTTTAGGACCAATGATGGCACAATAAAGTGGGTTTAGGGACAATGAGGGTTAGTTGGCACCAATGAGTCCTAATAAGGTGTGTATATAACCAATAACTTGTGTTTACGACCAATTATGGCCCAATATGGTGTGTTTAGTTGGGACTAATGAGTCCCAATAAGGTGTGTATATAACCAATAAGTTATGTTTAGGACCAATGATGGCCCAATAAGGTGTGTATAGTAGGGCAATGAGGGTCGGTTAGAACCAATAAGTCCTAGTAAAGTGTGTATATAACCAATAAGTTGTGTTTACGACCAATTATGGCCCAATAAGGTGTGTTTAGTTGGGACCAATGAGTCCCACTAATGTGTGCATATAACCAATACGTTGTGTTTAGGACCAATGATGGCACAATAAAGTGGGTTTAGGGACAATGAGGGTTAGTTGGCACCAATGAGTCCTAATAAGGTGTTTATATAACCAATAACTTGTGTTTACGACCAATTATGGCCCAATATGGTGTGTTTAGTTGGGACTAATGAGTCCCACTAAGGTGTGTATATAACCAATAAATTATGTTTAGGACCAATGATGGCCAAATAAGGTGTGTTTAGTAGGGCAATGAGGGTCGGTTAGAACCAATATGTCCTAGTAAGGTGTGTATATAACCAATAAGTTGTGTTTAGGACCAATGATGGCCCAATAATGTGTGTTTAGTTGGGACTAATGAGTCCCACTAAGGTATGTATATAACCAATAAGTTATGTTTAGGACCAATGATGGCCCAATAAGGTGTGTTTAGTAGGGCAATGAGGGTCGATTAGGACCAATAAGTCCTAGTAAGGTGTGTATATAACCAATAAGTTGTGTTTAGGACCAATGATGGCCCTATAAGGAGTGTTTAGTAGGGCAATGAGGGTCGGTTGGGACCAATAAGTCCTAGCAAGGTGTGTCTTATATAACCAATAAGTTGTGTTTAGAACCAATGATGGCCCAATAATGTGTGTTTAAGGGCAATGAGGGTCAGTTGGGACCAATGAGTCCCAATAAAGTGTGTATATAACCAATAAGTTGTGTTTACGACCAATTATGGCCCAATAAGGTGTGTTTAGTTGGGACCAATGAGTCCCACTAATGTGTGCATATAACCAATACGTTGTGTTTAGGACCAATGATGGCACAATAAAGTGGGTTTAGGGACAATGAGGGTTAGTTGGCACCAATGAGTCCTAATAAGGTGTTTATATAACCAATAACTTGTGTTTACGACCAATTATGGCCCAATATGGTGTGTTTAGTTGGGACTAATGAGTCCCACTAAGGTGTGTATATAACCAATAAATTATGTTTAGGACCAATGATGGCCAAATAAGGTGTGTTTAGTAGGGCAATGAGGGTCGGTTAGAACCAATATGTCCTAGTAAGGTGTGTATATAACCAATAAGTTGTGTTTAGGACCAATGATGGCCCAATAATGTGTGTTTAGTTGGGACTAATGAGTCCCACTAAGGTATGTATATAACCAATAAGTTATGTTTAGGACCAATGATGGCCCAATAAGGTGTGTTTAGTAGGGCAATGAGGGTCGATTAGGACCAATAAGTCCTAGTAAGGTGTGTATATAACCAATAAGTTGTGTTTAGGACCAATGATGGCCCTATAAGGAGTGTTTAGTAGGGCAATGAGGGTCGGTTGGGACCAATAAGTCCTAGTAAGGTGTGTCTTATATAACCAATAAGTTTTGTTTAGGACCAATGATGGCCCAATAATGCGTGTTTAAGGGCAATGAGGGTTAGTTGGGACCAATGAGTCCCAATAAAGTGTGTATATAACCAATAAGTTGTGTTTACGACCAATTATGGCCTAATAAGGTGTGTTTAGTTGGGACCAATGAGTCCCACTAATGTGTGCATCTAACCAATACGTTGTGTTTAGGACCAATGATGGCACAATAAAGTGGGTTTAGGGACAATGAGGGTTAGTTGGCACCAATGAGTCCTAATAAGGTGTGTATATAACCAATAACTTGTGTTTACGACCAATTATGGCCCAATATGGTGTGTTTAGTTGGGACTAATGAGTCCCAATAAGGTGTGTATATAACCAATAAGTTATGTTTAGGACCAATGATGGCCCAATAAGGTGTGTATAGTAGGGCAATGAGGGTCGGTTAGAACCAATAAGTCCTAGTAAAGTGTGTATATAACCAATAAGTTGTGTTTACGACCAATTATGGCCCAATAAGGTGTGTTTAGTTGGGACCAATGAGTCCCACTAATGTGTGCATATAACCAATACGTTGTGTTTAGGACCAATGATGGCACAATAAAGTGGGTTTAGGGACAATGAGGGTTAGTTGGCACCAATGAGTCCTAATAAGGTGTTTATATAACCAATAACTTGTGTTTACGACCAATTATGGCCCAATATGGTGTGTTTAGTTGGGACTAATGAGTCCCACTAAGGTGTGTATATAACCAATAAATTATGTTTAGGACCAATGATGGCCAAATAAGGTGTGTTTAGTAGGGCAATGAGGGTCGGTTAGAACCAATATGTCCTAGTAAGGTGTGTATATAACCAATAAGTTGTGTTTAGGACCAATGATGGCCCAATAATGTGTGTTTAGTTGGGACTAATGAGTCCCACTAAGGTATGTATATAACCAATAAGTTATGTTTAGGACCAATGATGGCCCAATAAGGTGTGTTTAGTAGGGCAATGAGGGTCGATTAGGACCAATAAGTCCTAGTAAGGTGTGTATATAACCAATAAGTTGTGTTTAGGACCAATGATGGCCCTATAAGGAGTGTTTAGTAGGGCAATGAGGGTCGGTTGGGACCAATAAGTCCTAGTAAGGTGTGTCTTATATAACCAATAAGTTTTGTTTAGGACCAATGATGGCCCAATAATGCGTGTTTAAGGGCAATGAGGGTTAGTTGGGACCAATGAGTCCCAATAAAGTGTGTATATAACCAATAAGTTGTGTTTACGACCAATTATGGCCTAATAAGGTGTGTTTAGTTGGGACCAATGAGTCCCACTAATGTGTGCATCTAACCAATACGTTGTGTTTAGGACCAATGATGGCACAATAAAGTGGGTTTAGGGACAATGAGGGTTAGTTGGCACCAATGAGTCCTAATAAGGTGTGTATATAACCAATAACTTGTGTTTACGACCAATTATGGCCCAATATGGTGTGTTTAGTTGGGACTAATGAGTCCCAATAAGGTGTGTATATAACCAATAAGTTATGTTTAGGACCAATGATGGCCCAATAAGGTGTGTATAGTAGGGCAATGAGGGTCGGTTAGAACCAATAAGTCCTAGTAAAGTGTGTATATAACCAATAAGTTGTGTTTACGACCAATTATGGCCCAATAAGGTGTGTTTAGTTGGGACCAATGAGTCCCACTAATGTGTGCATATAACCAATACGTTGTGTTTAGGACCAATGATGGCACAATAAAGTGGGTTTAGGGACAATGAGGGTTAGTTGGCACCAATGAGTCCTAATAAGGTGTTTATATAACCAATAACTTGTGTTTACGACAAATTATGGCCCAATATGGTGTGTTTAGTTGGGACTAATGAGTCCCACTAAGGTGTGTATATAACCAATAAATTATGTTTAGGACCAATGATGGCCAAATAAGGTGTGTTTAGTAGGGCAATGAGGGTCGGTTAGAACCAATATGTCCTAGTAAGGTGTGTATATAACCAATAAGTTGTGTTTAGGACCAATGATGGCCCAATAATGTGTGTTTAGTTGGGACTAATGAGTCCCACTAAGGTATGTATATAACCAATAAGTTATGTTTAGGACCAATGATGGCCCAATAAGGTGTGTTTAGTAGGGCAATGAGGGTCGATTAGGACCAATAAGTCCTAGTAAGGTGTGTATATAACCAATTAAGTTGTGTTTAGGACCAATGATGGCCCTATAAGGAGTGTTTAGTAGGGCAATGAGGGTCGGTTGGGACCAATAAGTCCTAGTAAGGTGTGTCTTATATAACCAATAAGTTTTGTTTAGGACCAATGATGGCCCAATAATGCGTGTTTAAGGGCAATGAGGGTTAGTTGGGACCAATGAGTCCCAATAAAGTGTGTATATAACCAATAAGTTGTGTTTACGACCAATTATGGCCTAATAAGGTGTGTTTAGTTGGGACCAATGAGTCCCACTAATGTGTGCATCTAACCAATACGTTGTGTTTAGGACCAATGATGGCACAATAAAGTGGGTTTAGGGACAATGAGGGTTAGTTGGCACCAATGAGTCCTAATAAGGTGTTTATATAACCAATAACTTGTGTTTACGACCAATTATGGCCCAATATGGTGTGTTTAGTTGGGACTAATGAGTCCCACTAAGGTGTGTATATAACCAATAAATTATGTTTAGGACCAATGATGGCCAAATAAGGTGTGTTTAGTAGGGCAATGAGGGTCGGTTAGAACCAATATGTCCTAGTAAGGTGTGTATATAACCAATAAGTTGTGTTTAGGACCAATGATGGCCCAATAATGTGTGTTTAGTTGGGACCAATGAGTCCCACTAATGTGTGCATCTAACCAATACGTTGTGTTTAGGACCAATGATGGCACAATAAAGTGGGTTTAGGGACAATGAGGGTTAGTTGGCACCAATGAGTCCTAATAAGGTGTGTATATAACCAATAACTTGTGTTTACGACCAATTATGGCCCAATATGGTGTGTTTAGTTGGGACTAATGAGTCCCAATAAGGTGTGTATATAACCAATAAGTTATGTTTAGGACCAATGATGGCCCAATAAGGTGTGTATAGTAGGGCAATGAGGGTCGGTTAGAACCAATAAGTCCTAGTAAAGTGTGTATATAACCAATAAGTTGTGTTTACGACCAATTATGGCCCAATAAGGTGTGTTTAGTTGGGACCAATGAGTCCCACTAATGTGTGCATATAACCAATACGTTGTGTTTAGGACCAATGATGGCACAATAAAGTGGGTTTAGGGACAATGAGGGTTAGTTGGCACCAATGAGTCCTAATAAGGTGTTTATATAACCAATAACTTGTGTTTACGACCAATTATGGCCCAATATGGTGTGTTTAGTTGGGACTAATGAGTCCCACTAAGGTGTGTATATAACCAATAAATTATGTTTAGGACCAATGATGGCCAAATAAGGTGTGTTTAGTAGGGCAATGAGGGTCGGTTAGAACCAATATGTCCTAGTAAGGTGTGTATATAACCAATAAGTTGTGTTTAGGACCAATGATGGCCCAATAATGTGTGTTTAGTTGGGACTAATGAGTCCCACTAAGGTATGTATATAACCAATAAGTTATGTTTAGGACCAATGATGGCCCAATAAGGTGTGTTTAGTAGGGCAATGAGGGTCGATTAGGACCAATATGTCCTAGTAAGGTGTGTATATAACCAATAAGTTGTGTTTAGGACCAATGATGGCCCAATAATGTGTGTTTAGTTGGGACTAATGAGTCCCACTAAGGTATGTATATAACCAATAAGTTATGTTTAGGACCAATGATGGCCCAATAAGGTGTGTTTAGTAGGGCAATGAGGGTCGATTAGGACCAATAAGTCCTAGTAAGGTGTGTATATAACCAATAAGTTGTGTTTAGGACCAATGATGGCCCTATAAGGAGTGTTTAGTAGGGCAATGAGGGTCGGTTGGGACCAATAAGTCCTAGTAAGGTGTGTCTTATATAACCAATAAGTTTTGTTTAGGACCAATGATGGCCCAATAATGCGTGTTTAAGGGCAATGAGGGTTAGTTGGGACCAATGAGTCCCAATAAAGTGTGTATATAACCAATAAGTTGTGTTTACGACCAATTATGGCCTAATAAGGTGTGTTTAGTTGGGACCAATGAGTCCCACTAATGTGTGCATCTAACCAATACGTTGTGTTTAGGACCAATGATGGCACAATAAAGTGGGTTTAGGGACAATGAGGGTTAGTTGGCACCAATGAGTCCTAATAAGGTGTGTATATAACCAATAACTTGTGTTTACGACCAATTATGGCCCAATATGGTGTGTTTAGTTGGGACTAATGAGTCCCAATAAGGTGTGTATATAACCAATAAGTTATGTTTAGGACCAATGATGGCCCAATAAGGTGTGTATAGTAGGGCAATGAGGGTCGGTTAGAACCAATAAGTCCTAGTAAAGTGTGTATATAACCAATAAGTTGTGTTTACGACCAATTATGGCCCAATAAGGTGTGTTTAGTTGGGACCAATGAGTCCCACTAATGTGTGCATATAACCAATACGTTGTGTTTAGGACCAATGATGGCACAATAAAGTGGGTTTAGGGACAATGAGGGTTAGTTGGCACCAATGAGTCCTAATAAGGTGTTTATATAACCAATAACTTGTGTTTACGACCAATTATGGCCCAATATGGTGTGTTTAGTTGGGACTAATGAGTCCCACTAAGGTGTGTATATAACCAATAAATTATGTTTAGGACCAATGATGGCCAAATAAGGTGTGTTTAGTAGGGCAATGAGGGTCGGTTAGAACCAATATGTCCTAGTAAGGTGTGTATATAACCAATAAGTTGTGTTTAGGACCAATGATGGCCCAATAATGTGTGTTTAGTTGGGACTAATGAGTCCCACTAAGGTATGTATATAACCAATAAGTTATGTTTAGGACCAATGATGGCCCAATAAGGTGTGTTTAGTAGGGCAATGAGGGTCGATTAGGACCAATATGTCCTAGTAAGGTGTGTATATAACCAATAAGTTGTGTTTAGGACCAATGATGGCCCAATAATGTGTGTTTAGTTGGGACTAATGAGTCCCACTAAGGTATGTATATAACCAATAAGTTATGTTTAGGACCAATGATGGCCCAATAAGGTGTGTTTAGTAGGGCAATGAGGGTCGATTAGGACCAATAAGTCCTAGTAAGGTGTGTATATAACCAATAAGTTGTGTTTAGGACCAATGATGGCCCTATAAGGAGTGTTTAGTAGGGCAATGAGGGTCGGTTGGGACCAATAAGTCCTAGTAAGGTGTGTCTTATATAACCAATAAGTTTTGTTTAGGACCAATGATGGCCCAATAATGCGTGTTTAAGGGCAATGAGGGTTAGTTGGGACCAATGAGTCCCAATAAAGTGTGTATATAACCAATAAGTTGTGTTTACGACCAATTATGGCCTAATAAGGTGTGTTTAGTTGGGACCAGTGAGTCCCACTAATGTGTGCATCTAACCAATACGTTGTGTTTAGGACCAATGATGGCACAATAAAGTGGGTTTAGGGACAATGAGGGTTAGTTGGCACCAATGAGTCCTAATAAGGTGTGTATATAACCAATAACTTGTGTTTACGACCAATTATGGCCCAATATGGTGTGTTTAGTTGGGACTAATGAGTCCCAATAAGGTGTGTATATAACCAATAAGTTATGTTTAGGACCAATGATGGCCCAATAAGGTGTGTATAGTAGGGCAATGAGGGTCGGTTAGAACCAATAAGTCCTAGTAAAGTGTGTATATAACCAATAAGTTGTGTTTACGACCAATTATGGCCCAATAAGGTGTGTTTAGTTTGGACCAATGAGTCCCACTAATGTGTGCATATAACCAATACGTTGTGTTTAGGACCAATGATGGCACAATAAAGTGGGTTTAGGGACAATGAGGGTTAGTTGGCACCAATGAGTCCTAATAAGGTGTTTATATAACCAATAACTTGTGTTTACGACCAATTATGGCCCAATATGGTGTGTTTAGTTGGGACTAATGAGTCCCACTAAGGTGTGTATATAACCAATAAATTATGTTTAGGACCAATGATGGCCAAATAAGGTGTGTTTAGTAGGGCAATGAGGGTCGGTTAGAACCAATATGTCCTAGTAAGGTGTGTATATAACCAATAAGTTGTGTTTAGGACCAATGATGGCCCAATAATGTGTGTTTAGTTGGGACTAATGAGTCCCACTAAGGTATGTATATAACCAATAAGTTATGTTTAGGACCAATGATGGCCCAATAAGGTGTGTTTAGTAGGGCAATGAGGGTCGATTAGGACCAATAAGTCCTAGTAAGGTGTGTATATAACCAATAAGTTGTGTTTAGGACCAATGATGGCCCTATAAGGAGTGTTTAGTAGGGCAATGAGGGTCGGTTGGGACCAATAAGTCCTAGTAAGGTGTGTCTTATATAACCAATAAGTTTTGTTTAGGACCAATG